>OZ010594.1:6003700-6063700 GCA_963932145.1 Acanthosepion lycidas | reverse complement strand
CCGCAGCTGATCTTCCGTTTGCGCTCGATCAATAAAAGACACGTTGAATAAAAAAAAAGAAAGAAAAAATGTTCGCCAAGAGCATTTCCATGGTTCCTCGAGACCGACAATCTAATCATTGTCACTTCTTAGTAGAAGACCATCTTTTCACTTGATAGTTTTTTTGCGTGGTTTTCATTTAGAATTTCATTATGTCCATCCATTCATTACGTGAGCTAACGCGCACTGCTATGGGCTCGTAAGTGATTCTTAAGGCCAGCTTCACTTTTACAACCTCTCTGACACACGTGCCAAACATAAAGCTTGTTTGTCTTGCCTATGTTGGAAACTTGCCTGTCCCTGTGTACAATCATGTGATTTTGAGTCCCGCAACTGACTTACAAACCTTATCACTTAACTCGCACGACTAACCTGCAGGTCTTTCAGGGAGGGTTACATCCGCATTTGTTTGCATCTCAGCTCTCTGGTGTAATATCCCATGAGTGGCTAATAGCTCGAGGCCGGATTCTATTACTCCCTTCCTCATGTTGGAATGTTCAATTCTCTTCTCCTCAAAATTACTGCAGCATTCCCAAATCAATCTTTCTTCAGTCAGATCTATCTCCAGTAACAGTTTCCCAGTTTTCAACATTAACGCCAAGAGGCTTTACGTTACATTTATCTACAACCTTGAAATGTTTTGGGAGCTTATGAACAGGTCTATTACTTTGTACAAACACACCATAAAATATTCTAATGAATTTCTGTATTTATTTGGCACTAGGGATCTGTTTTGTAGGCTGTACCTCCCCACTGCATTAAAATGGTAGGATGTTAGCAATAACTGAAAGATTCTTTTTAGATAATATGGAAAATAAGCCAAACATAACGTAGGAGAATATTTAATATCCTCCTTGACTTTTACTTGGGTTTCAAATTAACAGGCTGGCTGAAATAAAAAGGCTGACAGAAAATATTGAAAATAGTAAAAAACTAAAAAAGTGGGGAGTTGTAAGAGTAATCAAACACAACACATTACACATACATACATTAGGTATGCCCTAAGGATATAAGGCTTACGTTGAAACGAAGTTAAGCAAAATGTCGAGCGTGGTCAGTACCTAGATGGGTAACCCTTTGGGAATGCCAGGTGCTGTAAAGTAGGATGTGCGGGTGGTGTAATGGATAATGGCTCGGAATTTTTAAGCCGAGAGCCGGAGTTCCAATTCAAGTTAGGTTCTTTATATTCACTTCTCCCTCCAGTTTTAGTTTAGTAAGACTTGTATCAGTAAAACCTTATTATCTCCCAAAAGAACTTTAAACAATATTTTCTGGCTTTAAATAACCTGCAATGGGTCGATAATCTGTAGAAAAAACGAATCAGCCAATCAATGAAATACTGATTAACTACACAGGCATGCCTTTTAGATTTGTTTGCATTCTCTGGAATATAAATATATATAAATTACCTTAGCCACAAAGTAAGGGATCGGTTTATATATTGATTGTATTATAGAATTGATCCCTTACTTTATATCCATATTATAGTTTATTTTTCTTTTTTTTTATCAGATTCCGATTAGGTTTCAATCTACCTCTTCTTCCCATTTATGGAATAATTAATAAGACTTTTATTACTAAACCATTATTATCTCAAAAAGAATTTTTACAATCTAAAACTATTTTCTGTTTTTAAATAATAAACGGTTGATAAGACGTAGAAAACGAATCAATCAATTGTCTGGTTGAAACTTAAAAGTACCCAGATGCGTAAGAAATTCTTATTTTACAGGTTTTCGGGAGATAGATGTCGGTCATCCTCAAAAAAAAAAAAAAGAAAAGAAATGATTGTAAGGTGACATAAAAAAGCTTAACAAGTTTTATTTCAGAAGGATCGTGTTAAGAAAAATGAAAGACATGGAGGAAAAGAGATTAAAAGTCAGAGGGAAGCAATAAACAAAAATGGTTAGAATAAAAAAAGAAATGACAAAAGGAAGGAAAGTGGGAAACGAATGATGTGAAAAAATGAATTAAAAGAAAAAGATAGAAAGAAAGAAAGAAAGAAAGAAAGAAAAAGAAAGAAAGAAAGAAAGAAAAAGAAAAAGGAAATGAAAGAAAGGCGTATGAAAACAGAAAACAAAAAAGAAAGAAAATGAAAAGAAGAAATAAAAAATAAAAAAAACATCAAAAAAGGGAAATGAAGACAAAAATTCAGAGGCCAATGACGAATTAATTAGAAAGAAAAAAAATATCGAATTCAACAGATCGAATGCTAGATAAAAAGGGAAAAATTTTAAGAAGTGTCAACATTCTTTTATGTGTCATGTACTTTTCAGGATGAAGTTGATCATGGCTCTCCACAACTTCCCCGTCCTTTGCTGCTCTAAAAAAGACATTTAACCCTTTATTATCATTTGTGACAATACTAAAGACAAAATCTTTTATCATATAAAAACTGCGTCCCTAAATCAATGAAACGTAGTCATTCTAGAAATCTTTCAATAGAACTGGACATGACTACAGAAAGAATTCGAGCTCTATAGAATCTCAATAAAAGAAATGGTTTTTCCATTTCTTTGGTTCTATTTGGATATGCTAATGTTTGCATGTCTATAGCGGTAAACTATCGTCTATTTTTTTCTCTGCGCTTATTTTCATGAAATATATTCTAATTACTTCGTCTTCATTAAGAAATATTTATAAGATGTTTACAAAATGCAGTACAAGGCGCCAGGTAATTTGCATCTTTTAGGGCCTTGTACTGCATTAAAACATTACAAGGGCCTGAAAAAATGTCCGTGCAGTACAATGTCCGAAAAAAAGATGAATCTTCTTCTGTGACCTGTCACTTCAGGACGGGAAAGATCACGGTTTTACACACATACACACCCAATCTCATGTAGTTCTTAGTAAGTTTGGTCTTCTTACCATCCTGCGGTTCTGCTATCCATTCGCATAAACTTATCGGGCAGCTGGCCTACTGCCACCCGTCTGCCTCATGCCCCTGCGGGTGTCAAATTCTCCAAGACCTTCTTCCTCGTTATACTAATTTCAGCTGTCTTTTTCTGATTTGTCGTATAAGTGTCCTTGTGATTTCCATTTCCCTTAAGACTTCCTCGTTGTTACATACTCCGTTTATGTAATTCTCATCAGCCTTCTGTAGAAACAGATAGATAAATATGAACAGACTGACATAGATAGATAGATAGATAGATAGATAGATAGATAGATAGATAGATATGAACAGACAGGGATAGATAGATAGATAGATAGATAGATAGATAGATAGATAGATAGATAGATAGATAGATACTCACATATCGGAAAATTTACGTTGAAATTTCCTCCGAAAACGGGGAAAAGAGAATACAATATAGAAAAATAAACGGAGGACTAACAAAACAATTACGATGTCTGCGAGACGACTTCTTGTATCACAAAACAGTTCGGCACTCTTTTCTTTGTTTCTGACGAATTTTTGTGCATTTCTTATTATTTTGCTTGGCTTTTGGAATTCATCTTTCGCTGTTCCAATTCGTTTTCCGAGTTCGGTGTTGTATTTTCCATCGTCTGTTTAAACACTTTCCAGATAATCTAAACTTCTGCACTCGTTTCATGTTAACCTGCCAGTAATGTGCTATTAACAAAGATTTTATTAAATGCTTCATGAATATTCGATAGTCTTGTGGCAGTCTCGATTTTCTTTAAGTGAATCAACACAAACATCTCTCTTTAAATTTATCTATAGTATAATATTGCTTTAATATGCTTTTAATTGACGTATTTTTTAAACATTCCTTTGACGTGTTGTCCTTTGTTTACCCTCTTTTCTGCCCCAATTAAATTCCAAGCATATTTGTTAAACTATGTGAACTAGAAAGAAAGAAAGAAAGAAAGAAAGAAAGAAAGAAAGGAAGGAAGGAAGAAAGAAAAAAAGAAAGAAAGAAAGAAAGAAAGAAAGAAAGGAAGGAAGGAAGGAAGAAAGGAAGGAAGGAAGGAAGGAAGGAAGGAAGAAAGAAAGAAAGAAAGAAAGAAAGAAAGAAAGAAAGAAAGAAAGAAAGAAAGAAAGGAAAGAAGGAAGAAAGAAAGAAAGAAAGAAAGAAAGAAAGGAAGGAAGAAAGAAAGAAAGAAAGAAAGAAAGAAAGAAAGAAAGAAAGGAAGGAAGAAAGAAAGAAAGAAAGAAAGAAAGAAAGAAAGGAAGGAAGGAAGAAAGAAAGAAAGAAAGAAAGAAAGAAAGAAAGAAAGAAAGGAAGGAAGAAAGAAAGAAAGAAAGAAAGGAAGGAAGGAAGGAAGAAAGAAAGAAAGAAAGAAAGAAAGAAAGAAAGAAAGAAAGAAAGAAAGAAAGAAAGAAAGAAAGAAAGAAGAAAGAAAGAAAGAAAGAAAGAAAGAAAGAAAGGAAGGAAGAAAGAAAGAAAGAAAGAAAGAAAGAAAGAAAGAAAGAAAGAAAGAAAGAAAGAAAGAAAGAAAGGAAGGAAGGAAGAAAGAAAGAAAAAAAGAAAGAAAGAAAGAAAGGAAGGAAGAAAGAAAGAAAGAAAGAAAGAAAGAAAGAAAGAAAGAAAGAAAGGAAGGAAGGAAGGAAGGAAATGGTGATTTTTGCAAGTGATTCAATGTTGGTGTCATCTTGACAACTCCTAAACTGATTCTGGGAATGTCTAAACGGATAATTTGAAACTGTGTTTCTGAGTTTAGGGTTCTTTTAGGTGTCAAATTTCTTGCAAAAGAAATTCGCTTTTTTGTTTGCTGCTACTTTAAAAGAATTTGTACCGTGGTTATAAAATTAGGAAATATATTTTATAAGTTATAAGAATAAATATCCATAATTCATTAACTGTACATTTTCCCTGGCGTGCCTGTGATTATCGGCACTACTTTCATTCGCATATTTAGTAATTCTTGTTGTGAAATTTCCTGATATTTCTTAACGATTTCACCCTAAATAAGGCGGGAATGCCACTAGTACGCGCGGGGGGGGGCTACAGAGAGTGAAAGTGAGAGGAAAAACTCCGTATATTGGGGACAGAGGAAAGGATAAAATCTGAACGTGATTCAAAAAGATAGAAGATGGCGATTGACGTTGCATTTACATTTTTGAAGCTTGTAATTATCAGGGAAAACAAAAAACGGAAGGGGGTTCCACCGACACGAAGTGCGAGGAAAGAAACTGTTGGAGTAGAAGTGGCGGTTGCATTTAACTAATTCAACATTAAAAGGGATGTGACCTAACTGCCAATCTAGTAGCACACTTATACTTACAACTTCTGCGCACCAGAGAATAAAGCTCGTCAGAGCAGTTGCTATGAAAATACTTGTAGAAAAGACAGAGGGAAGCTACGTCACGTATGTGAGAAAGTGATTGAAGTCGGGATGTCAAGTCAGGATCGGTCAAATTGCAGATCCTTCTTTGGATTTTGTCAAGAACCACAAGATGAGTAGCAGGAGCACCAGACCAGTTATGGCAGCAGTACTCAATGCACAGTCGAATGGTAGATTTGTAAATGTGCAAGATTGACTCTGACGAGAAAAACCTTCTGGCACGACACAGTGACTCAACTTTCCTTGCAGTAGATGCAGGTATTAATTCGATGTCGTCGTTCATCTTCAAATATGTTAAAAACCTGAGGCCAAGAAGAGGCAGTGTGTTGCTCTCCATTAGTCTAGCCTCAGCCATGCTAATGATGGACAGGAAAGTTTCACTATGCGAATTATGTCTGGCAACACAAGCAGGAGAAACCAGTCATGATGAAAACCAGTCAAGATGAAATGGAACTAATGTTTTTAATTTAATTACAAAATTAAATTTAAAGTTTTTAGCTTCCATTTTTGAAACATGGTTATTACTGTGTAGCGAAAAAACCATATTTTAAATCAGTTAATTTATAATATATATATATATATATATATATATATATATATATATAACTTCAGTGATGGTCGTTAGCACATCAGCGGTAGATCTGAGAAAACGGAAGCCATATTGTTTGTCAGAGAGAAGGTTGTGAAAGGTCAGGTGCTTAACCAAATCTGCATTGCTTAATGCGTCAACTATTCTGCCGAAAAACGTAGGCGAATAATAGACTGTTAGTTAGAGGGTTTTCCACAGTTCTTAAAAACAGGAACTACAGAGGAGACTTTCAAAAAGCAGGAATGCAGGAGACATCGAAGCCAGCACGGGAGCACATTTGTTTATGACGACGGCTTGGATGTCGTCACTTCCGCTCGCCTTAAGGGAACTTAATTTAGAAATAATCTCTGAGGCCAGTGACGGGGTTATGTACATGTCACTCAGTAGAGTCCCTGTTCTATGAGGTAAATCAGATAACTTCGCTTCATTGAGGACCCGCTTGCACTCGTTACGAGCAGAGACAGAGAGACGTCTGTCGCAATCAGACGTGTCGGTCTGGTACAGCCGGAAGAAGTGATTCCTGTGTGTTATAGCGACCATACATGCAGGTAAGAATCAAGGAAATGAATGCGATTTAACTTGGTATTTCCTTGCTGGTATGAAAGCATCCGTGCCAGGTTTCATCAAGGAGGACGCACATTTATGAACAGGATGATTAAAAACTGCATTCCAAAGGACGTCACGTGAGAAGTCATAGAACCAGTCTCAATCTGCTTGTTGAAACAGAAAGATATTCTGTTGGTAGGAGGTTCTTGACTGGTAAGGGAGCGGAAAGTAATGTTTACAGACACTATCGCATGATCAGAGTTGCCAAGAGGACAGAGCTGCAATGTAGGATATGAGTCCGGAAGAGAGGTAAAAAAATATATCTAGGAGAGAAACATGTCCAGAATTGCTGGAAAAATGCGTGGGGAACGCCACCACTTGCGTGAAAGATTGAGTGATTGAGAAGTTAAGGCTTTGGATACCAGTGGGGTCAATGACAGAGTGTTTAAGCCACCTGGCATGGTGGGCATTTAAGTCACCAAACGCAAATATATTTGCAGACGTCCTTATCTACATTATGAGAAATACTATCTAGCACACAACAGTAGAGAGGGACGGAGACACATGTAAGAGTGGCGTGGAAATTCAAGAGAGAGTTCCCTAGCCAGCGAGAGATGTTCACGGACATACCAGATCTACTCCCCGCCAAATCTCCCTGTCTAATCTACTCCCTACCAAATCAACCCCCTACCAAATCTACCGCCTACCAAATCTACCAAACGTTATAATTATCATTATTATCTCAATTGATTACAATCTATGTTTTATTCTATGGTATTAGAAAACAGTGAACCCAACAATTTGTCATGTTTTCCTTTCCTTGTTTACCAATTCCAAATCTGATTTCCTAACATGCATTGAGCAATCCATTTACATCTGAAAATTCTAGATTTTATATTTTTTTTTTATCCTGGAAGATAGAGTCTGATCTGAACATATGTCATTGGTCTGTATGGTCAAAATGTCGCTTACGCAATTCCTAATAGATCACCTTTCCTACCTACAATGGTATTTTCTCAGCTCCATTTTATTATAGTCGTTCATTTTATGTTTTCTCGTCTTTATTTGTGTTGTTGTTCTCATTATATATCATCATTAAAGTCAAATCTTTCGAACAGTCAAGTGCCATCAAGTCTTCCATGTGTTTCAGTTGTCCACCCCCCCACGCTTTTGTCAATAAAGAACTCGTTTAAGACAGACATCTATAAATTCAAGTTTACTTCTTATTTGTACTGCGGTTGAAGAATTTTATTCAAAGAAAACAATTTCGAGAACGATTTCTTCTTATATTGCCATCTACAGTAAGAGAGTTAAGGAAATTGAACACAGAATGAGCTGTAGAATTGTTAGTTTTACTTAACCCCACAAATTGCTATAAAGCCAAAACATTAACCTAAAAACTCGAATCATGTCCTTAAATGGCCTCGTAAGGTCGAGATATTCGTATGGATATAAACTTGTTCAGAAATATCTAAACTGTCAGTTCGATACAAACACTTTCACAGATCGATGTTTAAAAGATGGCTTCCTGTAAGTCTTAGAGATGATCATTCTTTTTCGAACACCGTGGACTAGAATTACAGAATCAAAAAGAACTATACCAAATAACAAACCATCCTGGGTATGACGATAAACTACACCCGGCAGCAAGGTCCTTGATCAGGATGTTTTAGAAACATAGAACCACCTCTTAATTGCTGTTGTTCTCAGGTCTACTCTGACCCGAGGTGGTAGCACCTGTTAGGGGGGTCCCAACTATGGGCCAATAGTTAGCCTCCAAACTAGGGTCAAAACACTATGAAAGTATAAAAATACATTTTTATAAGTAAAAAAATTCCCAGAAATGCATTTTTGTAAAATAAATTATTATTGCTTTCAAGAAAATTAAATTTCGGCATTAAATAAACCATAAAGAGTTGATATGTTACTTAACAAACAAACTGTTAGGGTTGCTTACTTACTTCCCCTAGGAAAGACAATTTATCATAATAGAATTGAGTTACATCCCTTGTCCACTACTTGGACTGCGACACTTTTGAATCCAACATGGTGATAAGCTGACCCACACGTTGAACTCATGGTTTAAATCCAAACTAATCCTCGCTGTTCTCAGGAAGTAAAAAGAATAAAAGTTATTTTATTATGTGTTAAAATACACTTGTCTTTTATTTTCATTCGTTTTTGTTCTTCCCAACAACCTGGGCGATAACACAAACCAAATAACAGGAACGACATCATTTGAGGACATTCGACAAAATGTACTGCACGTGTAACTTGAAACGAAAATAATGAAATAATCAAAATGTTGACGTTCCACACTACTTCGAACAAAAGGTTAGGAAGGAAATCGCCCCCGTCAATACTAGAAAGAGTGATAACAGTTACTGGATTTAAGAAACCTATTTCCTGAAAAAATGTTTTGAATAGAAAGTTTTTATAAATTTCAACCGAAATTAGTACTGCCTGCTTGGTCAATAAACATCGAATGTTTCCTTATTAGGAAACGGCTAATATTATCATTACCGTTACTATTTTTTACTTTATTACATTGTTGAAAAATGTATGCATGCATTAGAAGGCTTGCCGTTGCCATGTTGAAGCCTTGCCACGTTTTTAAGAGTCCCCTATGCGGGATGCGAGCTGATTTCTTACTGAAACCCTGCTTTTAATTCCTATTCAACAACATGAGTTCCTTGAGGAATCTGAAACATCTTCAGGGCAACAGTGGCCATCTTTATAGTTTCCTTAGTTATCCAATTAAATTGTAGAAATTTACGTTATTTGCAGTTGAGCAATAACGGGCATCTTCAGGATGTGCGTGACTATGACTCATAACGACTTTTTGCTTTTCTTGCTGCTCATATTAATTTTATCATTCATCTTGAGCCTCCTTTCCTCTATCCATTCACACAAACTCATAATACCTCATCTCAGAAATATAAACAGATACTGAAACAACTTCATTCACATTACTATAATAAAATAATAAAAGTGTCGTCTCATAAAAGTACACTTCTATAATGTGGTACGACTGCACTCATTCAGGCTACCGTAATAGACTATGAAAAACATAGCACTCACTCATGAGGTATTCTAGATTGAGGTGAATAATTGACAATACCTCATTATCTATTTTTCATTAGAATTTCAGTGAAAAGAAAATATTTAATAAATTCAAGGCAATACATTTTCAAATATGATTTGTGGTGGTCATCATTTACGGCGAGTAGGGTCCGAAACCTACATTTTAACTTGAAAATTTTGGGGGTCGTCTTATACGCCCATTCGCCTTGTATGCCAGCATATAGGGTATGTGGAGCACATGAAACCATCAAAGCCATATCTGGTGTAAATAAAGTGATTATTATTATTATTATTATTATTATTATTATTATTATTATTATTATTATTATTTTATTTCCTTTGATTTTTGGTGTATACTCATTTCTTTCCGGGCCCCAACCAGAGACCTAAAGTCAGAAATGTTATCATATTTTCCACTGAGCAATTTTTGAGGAAAAAACAAACCAAAACATCTAAGATCACGCATATTTTACATAGATAAAGCCCTTTGTAATGTGTTGGATGTAATGTGAGTACAATTTTTCTTGTATTTCTTTAAGGTATGGTCACTTCAATGAGTCTATTCGAATCTTTTCCAATCAATCCGAGGCCTCCAACTACAACTGGAGTTGTTGTTGTCCTCATGTGCCACATTTTTTAGATACCGTGTCAACCCGTGCAGATTCTCATGAAGGACTTTAAATTCAATGGTATGGACCCCCAACGCCCTAATGTTAGCTGGAACAATAGTGGGTTGAACGCCCCACTTTCTGGTAACTTTAATATGAATGTCGGTTTACTTTTTGAGCTTGGGAATTTCTTTTACCGTAAAAATATGGTCACCAGGAATAGGCACATTGATGAAGAAGCATTTTGTTGGGCTTTTATACCTTTTTATTATTATTATTATTATTATTATTATTATTATTATTATTATTATTATTTGTATCTTTACACTTGAAGCTTTTAAGTCTCTTCTCAATATTCTCACGTATCACGGAAAGATCCTCGTTCCAATCTGCAAAACATTTTAAAATCGTCTCAAATGCTCTATGCGTAAATTTATAGCATTTATATTATACATTCACGGGCAATTTCTTCTCTCTCTCTCTCTCCCCTATCTCTCTCCCCCCCTCTCTCTCTCCCTCTCTCGTCACTCACCCTCTGTCCCCTTCTCCCCATCTCTCTGCTTCCCCTCTCCTCCTCTATATCTCCCTGTGGTCCACTGAAAAAATAAATCTTCCGATTTAACAAATTATCATTTCCTGGCCTGCTCATTTTGAACAAATCCATTTCAGACTTAACACGCATTTTTCTACTTTTGGTAGAAGTCTCAGCACCCCTCCCCACCCCTCCGGTCATTTACCAGTCATAAATTCCCTCGAATTTTTTTTTTTTTTTTTTTTACCATCAAACATAATAATCGTATTTTTTTCTAAGTCGAGGTTTGTCTTTTGTCATCCAATCGGTTATGCACAGAACTCACCCCAGATGATGCCAACATAGACTTTGCACTTAGTGCCCTTCAGGGGAGACACGTGCAGGTAACCCCCTAGATTAGAGAAGTCTATGAACAATTTAAAGGAACAATTTAAAAAAGAGCTAATAGATATTTGATTTGTTGAAGGCTCCTAGTGGAAATTCATAAAACCGTATTGATAGTTCAGATCGAATTCTGTTCCAATGACATGGTTGCTATACGAGTTAGTCGTTAAGCGAGAAGCTTTAGCTGGCCGCTATTTCAGGCATTCTATGCGTGTGTTATAGGTCAACCAATTTCAAGAAGCTTTAATCTCACTTTTCCACCATTTGCAACATTTCTCGTTCATTTCTAAATGTTTATGCAATACGGTAGTGTACTGAACAGTAAATGTAAGAAACGAATTCAAAAATCAGCGCCATAATCTGTGCATTACTTCCGTTTGCAGACTAAATACAGTAGAAATATTTTTAGTTTTATTTTCGATTTATTCATATTATTTATTTTGATTTCTTTTGAAGAAAAAGAAAATAAATTACTATCAAACTTTTAGTGCAACGTACAAAACGAACCGTTTAAAGATTTTATTTTTATTTTTATCAGATTTTTAGATGGTCGTATGTCTTCTTTCTTTTTATGTCCCATGTCCTTTCAGGATGTAGGCGATCATGGCTCTCCACCTGCTTCTATCCCTTGCAGCTTTCAACAAGTTCCTTATTTCTGATTCCTCCCCCAGACAACGTTCTGTCCATCAGGTATGTCTCTCTTTCCCGCTATTCGACCCGTGAGTATCAGATTCTCCAGGCTCTCCTTCCTCATTATGTGTCCCAGAAACTTCAGCTGCCTTTTCCTGATATTAAGTATAAGCCTCCTCCTTGTTTGCATCCTCTCTAAGACTTCATTGTTGCTTACATGCTCAGTCCATGATATCCTTATCATCCTTCTGTAGAACCACGTCTCCGCCGCCTCGAGTCTCTTCTTCATCTTCGAGGAAATCGTCCAACATTCGTTGCTGTAAAGAAGAACAGATGTCCAGTATTCTTTTCTTTGTTACCAAAGATATCCTCCTGTCTGGCAGTACTCGGTCCAGCTTTTGGAATGTGGCCTTGGCCATCCCAATACGCCTACGGATCTGTGTCGCACTTACCGTCGTCTGTCAAGACGCTTCCCAAGTATTTAAACTTCTGCGTCTGCTTGATTCTAGTATTCCCGACCGTCAGATCGCATTTCTGGGTCATCCTCTTATTGACGATCATTCACTTTGTCTTCTTGTAGTTTATGCTTAGTCCCTTCTTTTCATTCTCCGTCGCTACCTTCTGTAGGAGATTTTGTAATTTCATTTCTGTGTCTGCTATGTTTAGGGTCACTAAACAAGCAGGTCGTTAAGTGGGGAGGGGCTGTATGTTGATTCCGTGTTGTTTATATAGAAAAACGGAGATATTATTTGGAGACACACTTTATCCCCATCGCAAAAAAATTCTATTAAATTTAATTGGATTTCAATAAAACTATTTCTCTTCTAAGTTCATCAACTGAAAAATTAAAATGTTTTGGCTTTTTTAAGTTTTTCATGTAGTTATGGGGATATTCTTTTATTTTTTCTTTTTTTTTGTTTTAGTTTACTTGTTGAAACCCACATTCTAGGCAGTATTTTAAGTTAGTTCCTTTGGAATAACGAACTGGGATGATTCAATTTTTTAAGCTTCGGTCAACTAAATAGAAAAGAATGAAATTTCATTGTAAATAAAGTAGTAAAATTTTTTGTTAAAGTATTTTTTCAAACAAATCAGCTTATTCAAATTTCATCGATTGGTTTGCGAAATTGCACGAAACGTAGAATTTTCCAAATCTCCACAAAAATGTTAGCGATAACTTCAACAATATTAACGTCCTGGGTATAACGATAAACTACATCCGGCAGCAAGAGCTCTGATCGAGAGATTTTTAGGTGCGTGGACCCACCTCTTAATTTCTGTTGTTCCCAGCTCTACCCTGACCTGGGGTGGTAGCACCTGTTACGATCGCAACTATGGGCAAATACTTAACCCGCAAACTGGAGTAAAAACACAAAGAAAGTATAAAAATAGATTTTTATAATAAAAAAAAAACAGCAATAGATTCTTGAAAAAATATTACCAGCATTACATTTGACTCTTGACAAAAACACTCTTTGCAAAAACACGACAATAACACCTAATCTACAAACTGATTTCTTAAAAATAAATATTCTATTCATATGAACCTATCCTAAAAATCTTGTCGGCATTAAATAACCCATTGAGGTGTTGATATACCGTAAAACAAGAGAAACTAAACCAACAATATTAAATACTGTGAGGATTTCAACAAGCATCAGAATGTTGCAAAAAATTTCTAGTATAAAAACATCCCGTATTTGTTACATTCTTTAGATATATGAAAGAATTGTACAAATAATAATAATAATAATAATAATAATAATAATAATAATAATAATAATTTATGTATTGTTTCCATTTAAAAACTAATCAAGTTGATTGGTAATTAAGCGATAAATATTCTGTACATCCAGCATTCGTGAAAAATGTATTTGTGACGAAAAGAATGAAAACATTTTAAGTTAAATTCACAAGTGCATAAACGAAGACTGGTTGACGCATGACAAAGATTGAATCTCATTTGCTTTCATTTTTGTTTCCGCCGCTTGATGGCGCTGCTGTTATTCGTAATTTGAACAAAAAAGTGCCCGACATTTTTCTTCTAAACTTGAGGCACGTGTGCTACAAGGATGAAAAACTTTTTTTTTTTCTGGTAACTTTTTATGACAAATAAATGTTGTAATGTATAATAATGATAGTATCATTTATGTTGATAAGAATCGGCAATAAACAGTGTATATACATTTCAAGCAATTTCGAGAAGTTTTTCTTCAAATACGATACAGAAAATGAAACTATTTCCTGTGATGCGTCAACCTACAGAATTGATTGTCCCAATTTACTTCAATAAATATAGTTTAAGAACATAAGATGCATAACTTAAATGTACCTATTGTAGATCAAAACCAGATCAACGCATCAATGGATTTATTAAATCTTTATTCCCTGGTGAAATTTGGCTAAAGTACCAATCTTGTCAAATGCGGCCACATGTGGACATTTCAGAACAAAAAAAGAAAAAGAAAACAAATTCAGAGATTACTCTGTTTTTCACACGAGTACATCTGTTAATGCTGAATTAATAAATAACTATTAATTGTCTACCAAATGAATAATCAAATAAATAATTTACTCTTTGCAGGCTAAGGTTTGTTACCGATATTGTTTTGATTTTTACTAGGGTCATTCAAAAATGTCAAAATCTTACCCAGAAGGAGCTGGAGAAACAAGACAGTTTTTCAATATTTTTTCAATATAGTCCCCCTTGAAATCAATACACTTGGTCCAACGATTCTTAAGCATTACAATCCCATCACGGGAGATGGCACCCTGGTCCTCCAAAACCTCTTCCATAGCACATATGATCTCATTATTGTTTCCAAAATGGTGACCAGACAGGTGGGATTTGAGTTTAGGAAACAGGAAGAAGTCAGGTGGAGCTAAGTCTGTTGAATAAGGGGATGGGGTAGCAATTCAAAGCCACAATTGGCTGCTTCAGCTACTGCAACCTGAGCAGTGTGAACGGGCGCGATATCCTGGAGCAAGAGCACACCTGTCCTCAGCTTTCTTCTGCATTTTGACTTGATTCCTTCCTTCAGTTGTCTTAATTCTGATGCATACTACTACCCATTAATAGTTTTTTCCCCTTTTCCAGGTAGTCTATCACGATTATGCCATCAGTATCGCCCAAAAATAGAAGCCATCAATTTGCCAACAGATGCTTGAACTTCTTCGGGTTGGAGAACCAGAGTGTTTTCACTTCTTGCTTTGAATCTTTCATTCAGGTTCGAAGTGGTGAACCCAGGTTTCATGTTGAGTTACCAATCTGCAGTGGGAATTCTCAGCGTCAGCCTGAATGCGAGTCAGAAATTGTCTTATAAATATCAACTCTTTTCAGCTTCTGCTCTTGGGATACATCTTGTTGACAGCTTGCGCATCCTCAAGATGTCAGTTAAAACAGTATGGACCGAACCAGAACTAATGCCTAGGAACTTAGCTATCCGCTGGACAGTAGGACGTCTGTTATCCCAAACAATACAGTGAATGACATCAACTTGTTAATCAGTGGTTGAGGTTTTTGGATGTCCTGACTGAGGGCCATTTTTTGTGCTGCCCCTTCCCCGCTGAAATTCCACAGCCCACTTCTTCAGAGTTGCATGCAAAGGGAACTCCTCAGCAGATGTCTGTACCATTTCCTCGTGGATTTCCTTGGATGTCATACCTTTCTTTTACATATACTTTATAGCTACTCAGACCTTTGTTTGTCCGTTTATAGATTTGAGGCAAACTTCTCACATTTGTATGGGCCTCACCTGCACAGAAATTAAGACAGAAATCTGAATTTTTTTTTTTAGTTTTATAAGAAGTGTTACTGTATTGTCACAACAAAAATGTCCAGTTATGGCTCTTCTTTCTGGATGAGGTTTCGAACATTTTGAGAGAACCTCGTGTTTCCATTTTATTAGGGGAAATATATCAAGAAAATCTTCTGTTTGTTGTCACTATTCTTTTCTCACTGTTCTGTCTTCCATCTTTTAACTTTTATTAGAATGCACCTACTGACATAGAATTCCAGTTGTCCAATCGGTCGTTATCTTATTTGTGAAGCAAATAAATATATATTCTATTACTCTTAATCCGTCTGTATGGTATAAAATTTCTAAATTAGAAAAGCATATAATATAAATTTCTTGCCATTAGCAACAGAAGCAACTTGTCCCATTAGATTTTACTTGTACTGGTGGTGGAAAGGGGTTTAGGTTGGTACAGTTTTTCGAATTTTTAAATGATAATATAATAAACTTAACGTTTCCGATTGAAATGACCCATTCAACGCAAGTCACTTTTCCATAGTAACTTATTAGTCAGATTTATGTTTTAATGAATTCACAGCTAAGTGAAAATGTTCTAACTCACCCCGGTTTTCTCTCAATAGGAAAAAAATGGCCAAAGAAAATTAATCTCTTTTAATTGGTTAATATGTAGCAGCTCGTTAAAAAGAAACATCAATTTATAACTTTGTTCCTATCGACCTTTCAAATTTTTGACTTGTACTGTGGCTCCATCAGATTTAATAAAAATTGCTTTTTGTAGAATTTTCTTATTTTAAGCTAAAAAAAATGGGATCATTTCTATTGACAAGCTAATCGAGATGTCATTAAATTAAGAATTATCTTCAAATACCCACTTATCTATATTTTTACCGCGCCAGAAATTACAGAAATTCCTACTACCCTACCGATTGTTTTACAAGAGTCAGGTCAGACCAAAATGTCATGCCCTTTATTTTACAAGGGTCAGATCAAACCAAAAATATCATGATATATTTTACAAGGGTCAAATCAGACCAAAAATGGCATAGCTTATATTTTACAAGGGTTAGATTAAACCAAAAATATCATGATCTATATTTTACGAGAATCAGACCGGACCAAAAATTTCCACGGGAAAAGGGTGAACTAATTCGACCCACCCTGCCACGTACACTGGGACGAATCAGTTTCCTTTATATTCGATTAGGAAAAAGAATGTTTCATTCAGGCAGCTTCTTCCCAAGAATCACTACTTTGCGGAACTGAATCTGAGAGAATACTTCCCCGATAGCTACAATTTGAATCTCTTCAAGTCTAAAGTTAACCATTATCTTTTCTACATATCCTCATAATTTGCATTCCTCCACACCCTCCTCATGTTCAGGAAACAACCTTATTCAGAAGCCCTCTAGTTTGATTGACTGATTCAGTTTTTACGGCTTATCAACCCTTTGCAGGTTATTTAAAGCCAGAATATATTTTTAGATTATAAAATCGTTTTTAGATAATAATTACTAATTAGCCCATAACTGGGGGGTTCGAAATGAATTCATACCTTTTCCAAGTGTATTTGCGCGTAAATGAATATAACGAACCCAACCGGAATTGAAACTCGGTTTATCTGATAAACAATCCCGAGCTATTAACCATTGCACCACCCGCACATCATCTACCTTAAGTGGCTCTTGGGCCTTGTATTAAGTGAACAGTTAGCAAAAGAAAGTTCGAAATAAGCACACGGCACTTTTCTCAGGTAACAATATGGTAGTTAATATTGCCGTAATTGAGTTTTCTTGGGACGTCAAACAGTAAACTTGTAGAAGTTGGATCAAAATTGAAATATTCTGATTTGGAATTTATATTCTTTCTCTTGTTTTTACTGGTTTTCTAAAATAAAATTAAAATTCTTCTAATTTAATCAGCCACTGAAATTAAACTGATCCTTTTAAGAATTACTTGCAATAAAAAGTAAGAAAATGCTCGAGTAGAAACATGCATAAGGTCTCTTCAGTTATATAAAACGCAATGTGACTTTATATAGTTATTGGTCACATAATCTGGTCTTCCCTATTTAGACATGAAATATTCAGTTAATATATTAAGAGGAAGTATTACTCCCAACTAATAATTGAAAATGTGTTACCATTACAAAATGATAACTAGAAGATCAGGCTACTTTTATTTAAATTGAAATTTTTTGAATATTGTTCTTTTAACGATTTAAATAAAGAATTCTCGTCGAAGAAAGTATAACGAATTCAGTTGCAAAATTGTTTAATGCTTAAACTCATTTTTAATGATTCTGGAGAAATGCGTTAAATTGAAAATATGACGAGCAACTTTTATCTGATCTTGAACGTGTTCTCCTTTTTAGCTTATAAAAAAGATCTGATCATCTACCCGTCAAATCCTGTCTGATTAGGATTTTGTCTGTATATGTGTATATGAGAAAATGTTGAAAATTTCATTTCTTGAAAATATGCATTTTTGTCTATGTCCAGACATTAGGGACACGCCTTGTATAAGTCAAATCTGTAATAACTATGAAGTGTTTTAGAGAAAGAAATATTTAAACGTGGTGAGTTCAGTTATTAAAGATGAAGAGACACGCCTAAATGAAAAGTGACATGAAAATCAAGTGGAAATAAAGCGACGAGCAATTTTAATTACTAAGAAACATTTTTCTTGTCTATTTTGTGCAAAAATTTTCAATTTTAATTGATTTTTCTCTTGTTTCTATTTCCCGTTGCTTACTCGTGTTTCTTTTCTTCCATGTCAATGCACTTAATTCAGTGGCGGAGATTAATTCTATCAATAGAACATTATACAGTGAAAATATTCAGATCAAAATTTAAATTAAACAGTCAGATTTATTTATCATCACAACCCCACCCTTCGCCCTCCACCCTTTTTTTTTTCGCATTCACATTTTTCAGTTTTTTCTATCTGTAACAATTCTTCATTTTTTTCCTCTTTTCATTGTTATTAGGTTGGTGCAAAAATAATGACGTAATAATGTCGTTTTTTGACGTTAAAAAATACGTCAAAAAACGACATTATTACGTCATTATTTTTGCATCAACCTAATACTTAAAGTTTCACTCTTAAAATCTTTCTTTCTTTCTCTAGTCTTTTTCCTCTTTTCATTGTTATTAGGTTGGTGCAAAAATAATGACGTAATAATGTCGTTTTTTGACGTTAAAAAAATACGTCAAAAAACGACATTATTACGTCATTATTTTTGCATCAACCTAATACTTAAAGTTTCACTCTTAAAATCTTTCTTTCTTTCTCTAGTCTTCTTTTCTTTCTCTTTTCTTCATGTTTCAGTATTTTACATTAATTCTGTATTGTTATTTCCTAAACTTGGCACAAGGTCATAATCTTGGAGTACTCAGTACTAATGGTCAATCTTTATTTACATTTAGTTTTCAACTTCGGATTTCTTTTTTTTCTGATTCTTTTTAATTCTTTTTTTCTCTCTAAGCATTTTTTTTTTCTTGTTTTTCTTGTTTTTCTTTTCTTTCTTTTCGTTGTATATTTTCTCTTCTTTTTCTTTTGAATTCTTCTCTTTCATTTTATTCCCTACAATCTCTTTTCATATTGCTTTTGTGTTTCGTCTTTTCTTTTCCTTCTTTTTCTTCTTCTTCTTTTTCTTCCTTTGCTTCTTCTTCCACTTCTTCTTCCTTTGTTTTTCTTCTTCTTCCTTTGCTTCTTCTTCTTCCACTTTTTCTTCTTCTTCTTCTTCCTTTTCTTCTTCTTTTTCATCTTCTTCTTTTGCTTCTCCTTCTTCGTCTGATTCTTCTTCCTCTTCTCCCACTTCTTCTTCCTCTCCTTCCTTTGCTTCCTCTTCTTTCTTTGCTTCTTCCTCCTCTTCCTCTTTTTCATCTTCTTCTTCCTTTACTTCTTCTTCCTTTGCTTTTTCTCCTCCTCTTTTTCATCTTCTTCTTCCTTTACTACTACTACTTCTTTTCTTGAACTTCTTCCTTTTCTCCCTTTGCTTTTTCTTCTTCTTCCTCTTTTTCATCGCTTTTTCCTCCTCCTTTTTTCCCCTCCGCCTTCTCTTTTCTTCTTCTATTTCATTTGATTCCCTATAATCTCCTTTCATATTGTTCTTTGCCTTTCCTCTTTCCTTTCCCCTCTTTCCTTTACATTTTGTTTTTTTTTTTCCTTATTTTTCATTAAGATTCTATTTTAATTTTATTTTTGTTCATCATCTATTGTCATTTTGACCATTTTTGTTTCCTTCCTTTTTCGTTTCCTTCCTTCCGCTTTCAAATAAAATCTTTCCGTTTTTATACGATTTTCTTTCTTTCTTTTTCACTTACCTTTGTCAATCCGCTCGTTCGAATTTTTATTCTTCCATTCATTCATTCACTCATTCATTCATTCTTTATTAGTTATTTGTCTCTTCTTCTCTTAGCAATAATTTTGCCTCCAACCCTAAAAAAATTACTTTCCCTCGCCAATGTCGCTTACTTTGTCTTTCATCCCTTTACAGTCTCCAAGCCACAAATGATGTCAACACAAAGAATGATTCCATCCTGTTCCAGACACGTCACCTGGAATATAAAAGATGGTTGTGGCATTGTCAGAAAGCAGCAGAGGCGAATACGACGTCAGTTGACGAGGTAGTCCGCTGGGTGATATGCGACTTTTAATAGGTTTAAAGTGGTTATCGTAGGTTTTTCAAGTAAAAGAAAGAAAGAAAGAAAGAAAGAAAAAAGAAAGAAATAATTTCGATATGATAAAGAACAACAAAAGAAAGATTTATTTGAAAGAGAAAAGAAGGAAATGAAAAAGGAAATAAAGAAGGACATCCAATAATAAAAGAATAGAAAGTAAACTGAATAAAGAAAAAGGAATATTTGAAATGGATTTATAGAAGAATATGAATTAAGTCATTTATCATTCCCACATATCTTCATAAACTGTGTCTCTTATTCTGTAGCTCTCTACCTCGAGTGGCTCTTAGGTGTTGTACAGAGTAAACACTATTGGAAAAAAATCGAAATTTAGCAAATATGATCGCTATAAAGATTAAACGCCATTATTAAAAAATAAAACAACAATGAATTTTTTTTTTGCCGCCCAATTGACCCGTGCGTCAGTGGAAAGAACTGATAAGGGTCCAGTCTGGTGGCTGTGATAATTATGTCATTCCAGAGTCCAGGGTTCAAACCTAGAGGCTGATTTTGTTCTTGTCGGATGTTGCATTATCACGAAGAACAAGCAGTCAAAGTAAAGGAATTAAGACAGTCAGAATCTGCAAGAGAAATGTGATTCTACAGAAGGCTACTGAGAATGCCATGGACGGAACATGTTACCAGCGGGGAAGTCTTTAGGGAAACGGAATTGAAAAAGATATTTCTATAAAAGAGACAACTGATATTTCTAAGTCACATAATGAGGATAAAGGTCTTGGAAAATTGAACATTCACATGCTACTCATGAGAGACAAATTGTGTAAGTGGATGATAGATTGGGAGAAATAGCGAAAAGTCAAATCTTACTGAGAGATACAAATGATAGGAAGCTGTGGAGAGCTATGACAGTTCACGCCCTGAAAGGAGAATGCACAAAGATGATGATAATCAGTGCTACAGTGTAAATATAATGGTTTGTAGCAAATTAACGCATTTCACGAGGTTAGAAAAAAACATTTAAGAAAAAGAATAAAGAAGCTGTAGTGAGTGCGAAATGATAATGACACTCTTCACCCACTGCCTTCAAATTCGGGGGAGCTGAGGAAGAAGAGGGAAAGGAAATCGTGAGCCTATGGACCAACAAAAAACTTAGTCTTCACAGAAATTAGACGGTCGGTCAAGAAGAAGGAAAGAAAAGTAGCGAGCCTATACGAAATTCTTTTCAATGACTTTTCCCAATCATTTTGTAGTAGAAAAATATTATAATTGCTTCTATTTTATAATTGATTAATTTGTTTTTATGGCTTATCGACCTTTTTAAGGTTATTTAAAGTTAAAAACATATTTTTAGCTTGTAAGAATTTTTTGAGATAATAATGATTTTCTGATACAAGTTTTACTATTTAACCCATAGCTGAGAAGAGAAGAGGTGTATTAATACCTTTTCCCAAAGTTATTTGCACGTAAGCGAATATAAAGAACTCGACTAGAATTCGAACTTGATTTTCCGATTTCTAATTCCGAGACTTTATCCATTACACCACCCGCACATCCAAGCTTACGGTCACCCATCTAGGTATTGACCCGGTTCAACATTGCTTAACTTTGGTGATCGACCTAGAATCGGTGTTTTAAAAGATATGGCAGTAAGCTATATGTTTTTTTTAATGTTTTTAATAGTAAAATAAAATTAAAAGATAAAATCAAATTCAACATACTTTTTTAAAATAACTTTTAGAAAGTAAAGCAGAAATTTGTCATAACATTTAAATTTCATCACCAATATATTTACTGTTATACATCGTAATATCATAGGGAAAATAATAAAAATGTTATGTGACCAATAATGGCATTTTAAAATAAATTTCGCAGTGTCAAAGCAGAATGTCCGTTTGAGGTTGTTCTGGATGAACAGATTTTTAAACGGAGATTCATTCATGCCACTATAGCGGCGGTGTTAATGTACAGTGCCACTGTTTGGACATTAACTAAAACCCTAGAGTCTAAACTTGATGGAACCTACACTTGGATGCTGACGGCTATACATGACACCTCTTGGAGACAACATCCAACTAAATCACAGCCATATGGCGCCATCCCTGATATTTCTACAATCCAACGCAGAATGCGCTTGACAAGACAGTACTGTCAAACAATAACTTGCAAGTGATCTGCTCTGGACACCTTGTCATGTAGCAAGTTGGGTTGGTCGTCCAGCCACAATCTATGTTGACCAACTATATTATGTCACAGAATTACCCCCACACCTAATGACCCTCTGACCTTGATTCTGAACCGTGATAGTTGGCGTAATAGACTCATGAATGTCCGAACTAGTTTGACCGAATAAAAATTTTAAAAAAGCAGAATCAACGAAAAAATTCATCACAGGCCTCTTAAAAGAAAATATGTCAAAATTAAATAAAACAAAACGTTATTAAAATTAATTTTCTTGAGAGACACTTTGTAACATATGTTAAGAAGAAAAGCCAGAAAAATCGTATTAATAAATTATTTCTTTTAATCAAATAAAATTACGTATTTTTCGTTTAGAGCAAACTGCTTTGTCTACATCTTCAATTTTTTTTTAATATCTCGCTATAAAAAGTTACATTACGGTATAACTCTGGTAAAACTTCAATATAGCTTTTTACTTGCTAGAAATAGAATTATATAAAAATGTTTAAGTTTATTTTAATGTATTTGCTTTTATGAGTAAAATTTAATGGAGAAATATCCAAGTGACAAGAGCAAGATTTCGAAATTACATATTTTAGTGAATTTCGCAAAGAAAACAATTTTGCCAATAAACATAAAATAATATAGAAAGTCCGTAGGAAATAAAATAAATAAATACTTAACCTTAGTAATTCAAAAAGAAAAAGTAAACATTTCTTTGAATTTCTTAAGCCGACTACAGCAATAAACTGCCGCAAACCCAAATCAAAATTTAAATGCGTTGCTGCAAGTAGAGGAGATATATTTTTTTAAAAATAGGTTTCCAGTTTTAGACCTTAGTTGCACTATCAGTAAGCTTGTAGTATAGAACATCGTGTAGAATATGTAAAAGAAAGTATTATATCATTTGTAACTAATGGTGCATCACTAATCTTCCCAGTCAAATTTGATCTTCAAAAATTGAAATACACTGTCAATCATTATGTTGTGTCTTCCTGATTAGCTTTTCTATTGTTCTCATTCCTTAAGAATGTTTCTCTTTTTTTCTTATTCCCTCACACTCAGTAATATTTTTTGTGTCTTAGTCATTATACTGCTTTTACATAGGGTGATATGATTAAAAAGTCAGCAGGCAGGCTGAAAAGATATGCAAACAATCACAAAAATAGCCCTAATGACCACAAAATGTATATCCTTGTCAGCTAACTCTGTACCATAGGTTTTAAGTTTGCCCAGTTTAAAGTCCTATATCTGTTCAAAGCACAATTAAGTCTTAATATGATATATTATCATGGTCATACTCGACAACAAGGTGTGGCAGCCATAATCATGTATATATATATATATATATATATATATATATATATATATATATATATATATATATATGTGTGTGTGTGTGTGTGTGTGTGTGCGTGTGTGTGCGTGTGTGCGTACGAGTGCCGGCCAAAAACTAATGCCTCTTCATTAATTACAACAGATTTAATAGTAGAGATGCATAAATCTGTTTCTGACGATTCGTCTTCTTTTTCAATCGGCGTTTTCTTTCTTTTAATAAGGTTATAGGATCTTATAGACTCTTGGCTGCTTTCTTAGCCGCTGCCCTCGGAGTACGTTCTTCATGAGTCGAATACTGATGAAATTTTGATGGTCCCAGATCAGAGTTGTAGTGTGGATGAAGCAGGTTCGTCAACCATCGGCTTTGATCGCTTGTTTGCACTTTTAGCTGCTGTTACGCCTTGCATTATAATGTTAGAAAAACAACACCTACCTTCAAATTATGATCTAGCTTGAAGAAGCCTTACTCTGAATTTTAGCGATGTTCTCAAGTACGAGAATTGATAGCAATGACTATGGACAGAAATTCTAACAGTATGACTTCATTCACATACATACATAAATCTCCGTAGGCAAACACACACACAAACATATATATTAAAATACACGCATTTAAAGGAAATCGTACAAATTTAAATATACAGGGTTATTCAAAAAGAAGAATAAATTCCACTCAGAAAGTTTCTTCTCATGGACTGCTGCAGAGTAGAACAGACTCCCGGGAGGATGCTTTCCCAAACACAACAATCTACGGTTAACCATTATATTTCCTACATAACTTCATAAGCTTCACGTTTTTGTTTCCTTTTTCTTTTCATACGCTCATACAGCACCACCCAGTAACCCTTGAGTGGCTCTTGGGCCTTGTATTGGGTGAACATTAGTATAACACACACGCACACACACACACACACACATATATATGTTTATTATTCAGTGTTACATTAGAATATGCATATACCCACTACAAAAGTGTACATCTTGTTTCAACGTTAAATTTTTTTTAACGTTGAAACAAAATGTACAGTTTTGTAATGGTTATATACATGTTCTAATGTAACACTTCATAATAAATATAAATATGTATTGTTCTACTTTTGTAGTGAGTCCTGTTTTAAATTAATATTTTGAACGCTGAAATCTTACTCTTCGTTGTTCGTACTGAGTATTCGGGTGCTCATCGACATTTCCTTTTGTATGAAATGAGTTCTATGTTAGATCTGAAGAGACATCCGCATCCACCGTATGCTAGGGTAAAGGAATTTCAGGGGATGATGAGCATTGACTTTTCATTGGATTCTCTTCTATTTGTCTTGTGTTGTTTTCTCAGGATTTTTTTTTTTTCGTGGACTGCTCTTCTCCTATTGGTTCTTTTTATAGCTTCCGTCTCCCAATTGACCGGATTGATTTCTGTCCTCAGCAAGATGTCTTTTAGCTGATCCCTGAATCGACGATGTGGAGCTTGACATGATCTCTTGCCAGATGCGAGCTCTGGGAAGGATTTGTTTGCGTAGGCGGTTGTCTGGCAATGTGTCCGCTCTATCGAAGTCAGTGGCGAATCAAGAATATTTCTAGACTTCCCATCTTTGCACGGAGGAGAACTTCGTTGTTTGTGACCCGTGAGTCATGTAACAAAATTTGTCATCCGAATCTTGATGAATAGAGCGGCGCAATGCAGAAACAAACCAGAAATACGACAAAAAAAAACAAGTTCTTGTTCGTTCAAGATACTGGAACAAAGAGGATATGATATTTATGCTCAGAAAAATAAATATAAAAAAATAAAAAGAGGTGTAAAGCAAGGATGCGTCTTCTCACCAGACTTTTTCAACCTATACAGCGAGGCCATTCTGAGAGAATTAGATGTCTTACCAGGATTCATAATTGGCAGTCACAATCTTAACAACATAAGATATGCAGATGACACAGTGTTGATAGCAGACACAGAAAGGAAACTAAAAGAACACTTAGAAAAAGTAGTGAAGGAAAGCGAGAACAAAGGACTAAACGTCAATTACAAGAAGATGGTTGTTAGCAAAAGGGACGGCTCAACATGCAAATTACCGAAATTAAACAGGTACAACAATTTAGTTATCTGGGAAGCGTATTAACAATGGGCGGAAAGTGCGACACGGAAATCCGAAGGTGAAGGTGATAGTGGAAGATGCCTTCCAAAAGCTGAGCAAAGTATTAAGAAACAGAAAAATATCATTAGAGACAAAGAAAAGTTTATTGAACTGTTATGTAATATCTATCCTCCTCTATGGCAATGAATACTGGACAATCTCCTCACAAATGAAGAAAAGCCTTGAAGCAATAGAAATGTGGTTCTACAGAAGGATGATGAGAATCCCATGGACTGAACAACGGCCAAGTTCTAGAAACAATGGCGACAAAAAGGACACTTACACTTAACATCGGGAAGAGACAGTTGAAATTTCTGAAAATTTAGAAAATTTGATACTCACAAGACAGATAGAAGGTAAGAGGACCAGAGGAAAGCCACCCCCAACCTATCTGTCAAGCTTGAGCGAATGAATGGTGGAGCAGGTTTCGGGAAAGATAGCAAAAGGACAAAAGTCATTAAGAGCTACAAAGGACAGGAAATTGTGGAGAGCTATTATCGCCAACGTCCTGAAGGTACACGGTTAATAGAAGAAGAATGTCTACGCATCAAGCTGATGAATAGTAGTTTTTTTATTTAATCTGTTTTATTTTTACAAAATGTTCTGTTTTATTTGATTTATTTGTTTAACGGTATATCAACTCCTTTATGGGTCATTTAATGCCGAAATTTTATTTTCTTGTAAGCTTTTCATTTTTTTTTTTCAATAAAGTATTGCTGATAAATTTTTTTAATGTATTTTCAAATTTTCATAGTTTGACCCCAGCCTGGGGGTTCACTATTTGGCAATAGTTGGGACCCGAACAGGTGCTACCACCCCAAGTCAGGGTAGACCTGGGAAAAACAACAATTAAGAGGTAGTTCCACGCTGCTCAAAAGCTCCATCCCCTGACCAGAGGCCTTGCTGCCAGATGTAGTTTATCGTCATACCCAGGACTATTTACCTTACTTACAAAATTGATAAATAGGTCGAAAATGTCCCTTTAAAAAGGTCCCTTTAATGTTAGAAACAAAACACAAAAGTACGCCAACTTTAGCAAATCTATTTACAAAATATATATTTGAGATGGCAACAAATCAAACAAATTGAGCTGGGAACAACGTCAATTAAGAGGTGGAAACACATTACTCAAAACCTCCAATCTTCCTATCCGAGGCCTTGCTGCCGGGTGTAGTTTATCGTTATACCCAAGACGAGTAAAATTCTTCGGCCTGAAAGCTCAAAAAAATACTGGTGATATATAACGTGTGAATTGATTTTTTGTTCACCACAGAACAAAATATATATATATATATATATAATTTAAAACTTCACTCTTAAATCACAGACAGATTTTTTTTTGTAAACTATTGCGTAATCTTCTCTCTTTAAAATAACATATATTCTACAAAAGAACGCATAAAATTTTAATACAAAACAAAGCGTTTTTTGCATTGATTTTCACATTTCCATTTGATTTTTCGATTTCTCCATCCTTACAAATTCATGCAACCAGAACATTGACAGGTAAACACAGACACACGTACACAGTGACATCAAAATAAAAAATCAGTCAATAACACAACGTATTTAAGCGCACAAAACCACATGTATACGTGAGTGTGTGGATTTTTATGTAGATCTGCAAAATCTACAATACATACAAAATGTACACACCCGTATGTACACAGTTATGTGTACACTTACATACACGCAAATAAGGCATGCAGACAACTACATGGGCATATATACGCGCCAAATCATAGGGACAAAAATAAAAATTCCCAAATGCACTGATTTAGACAAGGTTGGAAAATTAGTGAACAGGCTGCAATGAAAACGCTCTCACTTGTCTACATACACATAACAAAACGTAAAACACGCGCACATACACTATATATATATATATATATATATATATATATATATATATATATATATAGGCTGCGGTGTGTAAATTGTTGCCATTCCATATTTTTAATTTCGCGCATGCCCATTGTTTGTTTTTGATTTTGTCCGCACAGAATAGTGGGGTCAGTTGGGCACCTCTGTCAGAAAAAGATGCAATTCACTCCGTCATAAATTTGGTAAAGGCATGTTGTACTGCTTGGCATTCGCACCGGAAGCTCCAATACGAATATTAAAAATTTACCCATCGCACTATATATATATATACTTTATAATTGAGGATACGGTCTGGATTTAATAATAAGTAAGTTGTGTGCCTTCTTTGGTTTCATTAACTCCTACTAAGCTAGGGTACTAAAACTATATAACCCATTAGTGCTTGGCGTCCGATTTTTTGAGGAGGTCATACCTAAAATTTCCATGGTGTGCCATGGAGTGAACATGTGAGTGAAGTTTTAGAGACAATGGAAAGAAAAAGGACACTTATAATTAACATCAGAAAGAGGCAGTTGAAATTCCTAGGAGACATAATGAGGAATGAGGGCTTGGAAAATCTGATACTAACAGGACAGACTGAAAGCAAGAGGAACAGAGAAAAACAATGCATAACCTTACTAATGAACTTGTTTAAATGATTGGCAAAACAAAGATTAAGAGAGATAACAAAAAGACAAAATTTATTAAGAGATTGAAGGTTAGAGGGACAGAGGAAGACAACGCCACACTTACTTAGTGAGCTTGAGTAAATGGATGGTGGAACAAGGTTTAGGAGAAATAACAAAAAGACAAAATTTATTAGGGGCTTTGAAGGACAGGAAATTGTGGAGAGCCAGAATCTGAAAGAACACGGTACAAAGAAGAAAGAGAAGAAACGTAACGAGTTAAAGTTTTTAGGAAACGTTATGCAGTATTGGGGTAATCTCATTATTATTATTATTATTATTATTATTATTATTATTATTATTATTGAATCTATAATCCAATCCCTCTGGCCCGAAGTGAGCTAATAAATTAGTTTTGAAAAAGACACGCAACCTTCATTTTTTAGGCACTTCTTCGAAATCGAACATGTCACATAAAAGCATGTTTTCGTACAATGGTACAAACACGTGCATGCACGCGCACACACAAGAAACACGCGCATGCGCGTGCGCACACATCGAGAAGCTAATATTGTCATGCTTGTGCGCTGACTGCAACCTCCGCCCACTACTGTCTCCCTTTCTGATCTTGATCGATAAAAATAGGCTTAGTTATTATTATTAATATGGACGAGTCTATTCAATCGCGCCAGCGGGTGTGGCATCTCAATAAATGTTTCATCTTTTCGTAAGCTTTTTCTCTCTTTCATTTTCGCTATAAAATTGCTTCTCCTTCTCCTTCTCCTCTTCTGTTCACGTCTCCGGCATTCATTCATAAAAAGTAGAGGCAATTGTAATAAATAAACAAACCAAGTGTAAATCAGTACATCAAGCCGCGCGCGCCTTAATTTATGCTGCTTGCGAGCTGACTTCTACGGAGAAAATTCTACGGATGAAGGCTTCCTTTTTTTCTTTTTTTTTTTTATAAAACGAGATCACCCCAAGGAAAGCAGTAAAGCCACTAAGACACAATAGGTTACTAGGTGTAAAGAATTAGAAAACAGAAATATTACTAAGGAACGAGAAAAATAAAAGAGTAATCAGAAATACAGTGAATAACGATTGACATTGCATTTACATTTTTAAAGATCCATTTTAAATGGAAAGTATGGAGCCGGAAGAGAGTTCCGCAAGCGAGAAGTGCGAGAAAAGAAACTGTTAGTATAGAACTTACGGTTACATCTAACCAGTTCAAATGTAAATTGATGAGACCTTATTGCCAATCTAGTACTGCGCTTAAATTCCTAAAGTCTAGGTACCATAGCGAAGTGGAATATGTACTTTGTAGTATTTACAAAAATGTGGCACAAGGCCAAAAGGGGGGAAAAAGAAGGCTAGTCTTCAAACTGTCTGATAATTAAGCTTAGCTAGCCACAATGACTGACCGGAACGTACCACAATATGCCTTACACCAAAACAAGACATTCTTACATACTATTCTTACTACATCCGCCATAATACTTTCAGAATTTACATGAAGTCCTAACTAGTTCCCATATGTACAATTCTTAGCTGTTGGAAACAACAATTTAAAACACTAAATCCCAATGTGCAAAGAGATCATTCTAACAATTCCCATGAAAGTATTTATAGAAAAGGCAGAGGGAAGCAACTTCCCTGTAGTGGGAAAGTGATTGAAGCCGAGATGCCAGATCAGGTCCAATAATATTGCTGATTCTTTGATTTTGTCAAGAATCTCTGAATATATAGCAAGCACACTGGACTCGTTTTCATTAGTGGGGGGGGGGGAGTTTATATTTTATGCTACATTTTGCTTTTGTATATAAAACGTATTTCCTGTTACATGGAATTTCTCTTTGTTTTTATGTGAGCCTGAAAATTTTTTGACAGCAAAATTGGGCCACAGGGAAGAAAAGTTTGGGAATTACGGCTTTCGACATTACAGTATACTTTCAACAACAGTCGATTCTCAAAAAGTTCTAAACACAAAACCGAGTGATAACTATGGAAGCTCGTTTTGATACAGAGTATCACTTCTCTAAACAATACCTCACTACAGCACTTATGGGTCATTTTGGAGCATTTAGTTGTCTTCACCATTAAATTGCTGTTACATAATACCTTTCAAAGATTCCTTAGTTTGGTGTTAATAACTGAATGTAGAATTGACATATTTTGAAAGGGTCTTTAACAAATAGGTACACCCACTCTTGCACTTTCACTCACTTACTCACTAAGTATCTATATCACTTTCTCTTTCTGTCTGTCTGTCTGTCTATCTGTCTGTCTGTCTGTCTGTCTCTCTCTCTCTCTCTCTCTCTCTCTCTCTATATATATATATATATATATATATATATATATACTGGGTGTATCAAAAATACGTTTACAAACTTTCTCACACCAAAACAAGGTCAAAAAAGTCCATATAAACATATGTCCACAAATCCTTCGTTTTTGAGTTTTTAACTTTAAAATTTACGGTAGACACTGTTAAATGTACAATCCAAGATACAATCCCAAAATCTTCTATCCGTAATTTGTGGTACCACGGATCCTGTCTCAGCAACTCGACGATAAACAGCTGCAAAGTTTGGGTGACTCGGCTGCCTTTGATCTGATAATGCAATCTGATACCGCCGTGCAGCCTGGCGTCCATTACCATTCGCGCGGCTGTATAAAACAATCATATCTTCCTGCTTACGATATGAATATTTTGCTGTTGTTAAATGGAACACTTCTCAGTTAACTCACTACGACACAGGTGAAACGTTGAAGACAAACTAGCCACAAATATACACGAATGACAAATGTAAGCTAGTCGACATAGAAACACATCGCCATCTACTGTAAACTTTCTTTAAATTTAATAACTCAAAAACGAAGGATTTGCGGACATGACTATATGGACATTTATTCTTTTTTTGGTGTGAGGAATCCGCCCCCAAAGTTTGTAAAAAAATTTTGATACACCCCATCTATCTATCTATCTATCTATCTATCTATCTCTCTCTCTCTCTCTCTCTCTATATATATATATATATATATATATATATATATATATGATGTTAGAAATGAGTAAAGGTTTTCTTTCTTAATCATGATATTCATCCTGAGAGTGAATAGCTATTATTTTAAGCATATGCGAGTCGCCTCATTCATCTCATCGTCATTGGTAAAACACTGTCCCCTGAATGTATTCCCCACTAGCCCAAACAAGAAGTAAATTTAAAGGTTCCAGATCAGAACTCTAGCATAAGGTCGTCAGCCATAGGACGTGATTTATTGTCTGGTTTTTAAACTGTTGTTCGGCCTTGCATTATCGAGTTGTACATCGACCATTTTCAAACGTGTTATAGCCCGAAGAAGCCTTGTTCTAATTTTTAGCAACGTTTTCGCGTAGGAGTCAGTGGTGCCACAGGTAACAGAGCGACTCTACTGTGGTCTTAAAACATAGTTGCCATCACTTTGCGTGATACCTTAATCTGACTGGCGCCACTCCATTGAGCTTTCATTATTTTTTTTTTTTTTTTTGTCTCTTTCTCATAATGGTAAAAAAAAAGCTCTAAAGAGAAAATGAATAAAGAAAGTTCCTAACATTATCAAGGAGAACGATACGAAATGAATTCATAGACAGTAATGAGAATGATATTGGTAATGTTAACATTAGCCGTTTCCTTATAAGGCAACATCGACCAAGTAGCCAGTGCTGCTATTGGTTGAAATTCATAAAATCCTTCTCTTAAAACAATTTTTTAGGAAAACTGTTTTTCAAGTTCACTGTTATTGCTCTTTCCAGGATTGATGGAAGTTTCCTTCCTAACCTTTTCTTTGAAGTAGTGTGGAATGTCAACATTTTGATTATGTCATTATTTTCCCTTCAATTTACATATATCCATAGTAGTAGTTGTTGTTATTCCGTTGGTGTGGATTCTGTTAATTCTTAGTTTGTGATTCTATAGCGACAGTCGACGTGGTTCGAAAAGGATGGTCCTCTCTAAGACCTACATGCTTTATTTGCTCGAAGACATTTTAATCATTGATCTGAGAAAACCGTTTTATACCGCCGACAGTTAAGATATTTTCTGAACTGGCTTGGTGCCATGCATCCTATCCATTTCAAAGTCTGAATCAGACGAGGCCACTTAAGAACATGATTCGAGTTTTTTGACTAATATTTCGGTTTTGTAGCAATTGGCGGTGTTGGGTGAAACTACTCTTAGCGCAGCCGATTCTATATTCAGTTTCTTTACATGTTATATTTAATATTTTATAACTGATCCATAAACCGAAATATTTGAAATCTTTAGTATTTACTAATTCCACATTCTGAATTGTTATGATAGGTTCAGGGTAGGTACCGTCACTGCTTCCTTTCCAATTCCAAATCATAGTTTCGGTTTTGGAAAAGATTATCTTGAATATTACTTTTTGGAACGTCGAGAATGTTGATGTTTCATTCAAATTTTGGTTTCATGGCCGTTTTTAAATTCTCTTCCATATTTTCTTTTCTTGTTCATTTCGATGTGTTGACATAAATTGCCGTCGCGTAAGAATGCCAGAATAAAAAAAAACAAAAAAAAAACAAGAAGATTCTGTCAAAGCGCTGAAACTTGACAAGGTCGAGAAATGAAAACATTCTGTATTAATGGCATCTGAATAGTTCCATTGTTTGCTTCACTGTTACAGCACGAATTCATTTTGTCGAAAGTTTTTAAATATGGAATTCACAATGTTATATACTTTACTAGTCAGACCGCAAATGTAATGCTCTGAATTCTTTTGGGTTTTGTAACTACAGGGGAGATCGTAGGTGGGTGCGTTTAGTCTGGGAAGCATACGACCTCCATATACCTGAAGGTCACTCCAAAGTACTGAATTTTGACCGAAGAGGGTGATATGTTTATCTCGCTAGATAAACAGATGCCTGCTACTATTCAGACCAGAATGCTCATCTTGATTGTTTTACTCTCAAAGTTTTGTCTCTTCTGCACTTCGGCTTTCTTCGGGTATTAGTCTTCGTCTTCGGTTTAATCTTCTTGGAATTTCCAACCGAACTCTTGATTCGATCACCTCACGGCTTACGATCATTTTTTTTTTTTAATCATTTCTCTCCAAATAAGGAGATAATGCAACGCGTTACTTGAAGTGGAGGAGAATGAGAAGACATTAGTGAGGAGAAGTGACAATAAAAGAACAGAATTCAGGGAGACAAAAGATAGCGATTGCCGATGCATTTACATTTTTGAACAATGCCGGAGATAAGGAAACAAAAACGGAAAAAAAGTTCCACAGGCGAAAAGTGCGAGAAAAGAAACTATTAGAATAGAACTTACGATTACAACTAGCTAATTCAACAGTGAGACCTAAAAGCCAATCTGGTAGTACGATTATATTCACGCGGTCGAGGTAACAAGAAATAAAAATCTCATTAGAACAACTGCTATTAGAATATTTATAGAAGCCATGCCATGGCACCGTTCTCGCACAATCACCAAAGTTAAGCAACGTCGAGTCTGGTCAGTACCTAAATGGCTTACCACTTGAGAGTAACAGATGTTGTAAGCTTGGATGTGCGGGTTCGTTATATTCACTTAGGATCAATTACCCTTAAGAAAAATATGTATTTGCCTCCTCTTCCCACCTATAGGTTAATTAGTAGGACTTATATCAGTAAATTATTATCTCCCCCCCCGCAAAAAAAAAAAAAAAATTCTTACAAACTGAAAATATTTTCTCGTTTTAAATAACTTGCAAGAGATTGATAAGCCATAAAAATGGAATCAGTCATATGAGTTATCTCTCCTAAGCATGGAAATATGGAGGAGAACAATCTACCGCCGGCGATTAAATAAAGGGTTGGGTTCGGTTCGAAATTCCGAGGACGTTACCGAGTACACAAACACAAACTGAAGAAGGCCAGAGGATAAAATGGCTGAAACGTTCTCAGTATAACAAGCAACATGAGCATTCTGGTACGAATGGCCAAGTATTTGATAATAATAGTACAACTTATTGTCTATCAACCATTCGCAAGAGTCGGCAAGAGTCGGCAAGAGTCGTATTGTTAATGCTCTTAATTATTTTTAAATGTATGACTTTACAGTTAAAACTTCTCATCGCTCATTTCCTTCGATAAATGCAACAATTAAATAAATATTTTCAGCATTTAATATACTTTTTTCTTACAATGGAAATTTTCTGCATTATTTTTTTACGACCGTTTAAAATAAAAGAATTAAATTCTTTACATCTTTTATCAGATAATTTTTTAAATTATGTACAATTTTAATCATTTCATCCCAAGCGTGACAATAAATTTACTAAGACGCAGGAGGCTACTGAGTGTGAAAGAGTATAAGAAAAAAGAAAAACATTATTAAGAAAAGTGAACAATAAAGAACAATGAATAAAAAAAAACACGAATTAAGAAAACAAAAGATAACGGTCGACATTGAATTTAAATTTTTGAACATCAAACTTAATTGGATAACAAGAAACAGGATGAAATTTCCACAATAGTAAAGTGCGAGTAAAGAAAGTGTTAGCATAAAAGTTACGTTTACATCTAGTGATCAAGTGATGAGACCCTGCAGCCAATCCAGTAATGCACTTAAATTCATAAAGGTACCATAGATGATTTTTTTTTTTATTGTTACTTGATGAAAAATAAAAACAATATAGGATCATGAAAGAAATTTTCCTTGTTGAAGGTACGTTTCATATATACTTTGAATATACGACAAAAAAATTATTCGCTAAAAATATAAGAACTGGGATCTTTTGTGTTAATTTAACCCAAAATATTAAATTGCTCCAAAATAAAAAGAATTTATATTTACTAAAATTCACACCAAAATTCAGAAATATCCTTTAAAATTTGCCCCCCAAAACGCATCCATTATTATTTTTTGCCTTCTAAAGGAACACACACAAATAAAAAGACAGCATCATGCTGCAACAAGTTGCGAATATGGATTTATTCTTCATTTTGGATGTTCCGCCAGGTACTTTCGATTGTTTACGTGTGAGCTGATGTTTCTGGGTCTACGAAATATTGGGATTTACAGTCAGAAGAATAGAATTAGAATCATTTCCTATAATCCGAAGTATATTTACTCTCTGAAAAAAGCGAACACAACTTTCCTTGTTGGGGTACATTATTGTATTAACTTCAGCAACTTCATGACAAGCTAAACAAACTTTGATTTAAAATTTATAATTTCTTGGAGTGAATTAATATTTGCGATAATTAAGTTTACATTATTTGCTGTGAATTAAGAGAAAAGATCCCAAAAACTGATAACGTTAAGATGAAATGAAATTTGCCACTGTGACACATGTCATAGGACATTCAGTAAGAAGTCAATTTGCACTGAAATATATGTCTGCGATCCGAGGGACTAAAACGTTGACTCCACATATTTGGATTCTAAACGTAGAGTTCATATATATGGATCTCAACATATAATCGATATATAGGGAGTCAAACATGAAATACACATATAGAGATAAATAATCAGCACTCAAAAACAAATCTAGAGACTTTGATTAAAAAATCAGTTTCCTTATACTGGCCTTGTGCATAATTTAACTTTAAAATTCAAAATTGCATCAAGAGGACTTAAATTCATCTTGTTACATTTATGGATAAGGGGTGTTCACGTCGAGATGATTTGATGCTAATTTTATCGGAACTTCTCAAGGGTATATGCAAATATGATATATTTTTATTTATTAGCTTTAGAGTGAGGCGGATATTGGTCGTAGCTTGGAGAAAGTCCGGGAGCAGAAATTTTGAAGTCAGGCGAACCCTGCTTTGGGTTAACATCAGAAGTTTCTTTGTGTTCATTTTTTTAATGGGCCAAATTATTTTATTTTCCGGCGTTCATTTCTTTTTCATTTTTATATAACGGAAGTTATGCGTCAATCCTCTCTGATTTTGGTAGATTTATAGTAAATAAATAAGTAGGCTTTGACTCCGCAAAATTCCGGTGTTTTTTGTTTGTTTGTTTTTGTTTTTGTTTTTTGCCGAGTTCAGTCTTTTCTTTTTCTTCTTCTTTTTATTTGAGGCTTGCCTTTTAGTTAGTTGAGAGAGAAGTATATAGACAGAAGAAGAGAGAGAAAGAAAGAGATATGTGTTTGTTTTTTTTTTGTTGTTGTTTATACATTTTATTTGTTTTTTTATCGAACCTCACGACACATTGAAACGAAATTGTTCGAGGTTGAGTTCTCTTGGTTGTAAAATTGGTATTTACAAGTAGAATTTGTAAAAATAAAAAAAAAATGTATCCTTATTTCTCCTCAATAAAGATAATATTTAGAACTATGACAACATGTCGAAAGGGCGAAAATACGAACTTGAAATGTGGAAAGAACGTCTTTGTTTATAGAAGAATGTGAAGGAAATTTCCAATTGAAAAATTCATTAGTTTCTCATTGGGACTTAATGTTTCAACATTGTTGTCTGGCTGTGTATCGACAATAATGTTGTTTCTACGTGATTCAGTTGGGAAGTAAAAATGCTACTGCAATATATTCTAAGATAAAACTATCTATGGTAACACTCGTAGTCGTTACGGTTTTGCAAATAAGATGCATTCGAATTGGGTTTTTTTATTTTTTTGTTTGTTTTTTTGCAAATGTGTATTTTTTTTTTCATGTAGACAGTACAACAAATGGGCAGAAAAGGAAGCTAATGGTTGGAAAAAATAAAATGGTTGCATTGCAAGGCATCTTCTAGTTTCCTCCGAATATGTTTTTATCATTATTCGATGCTTGCTTTTTCTTCCTTTATTTTTATTCATTCAATTTCTTTGTTTCCTTTTTTTCCCATTTTTTTTAGTGATTTCATTTTATCTTTTATTTCCTTCGTCAATTTTTTTTCTTTTTGTCTATTGTGATTCGAGTTGCCTTCTTCTTTTTTTCGTTGATTAAATTACCCGTTCATTCATCTCATTTTTTCTTTAATTTTACACTTCAGAAAATTCTTTATGTATTTTTCTTTCGTTCTTTTGCCTTTCTGGTTTTATACTTCATTTTTTTTAAAGTTCTTCCTGCATTTCTTTCTGTTTCATAATCGTTCCTTAATTTTTTTTTTTCTACTTTCTTTCTCACGAACGTTCTTGCATTCATTTTGATTGAACTCCTGGTTGCATTTCTATTACTTTCCTTTTGTTTTGTTGATTTTCTTAATCTTTCATTTATTCATTTATTCCTCTACTTAAAAGGATACTGAAAATTCCATAGACAGAGCCAGTCAGCAACAAGGAAGTCTTGATGAAAATGGCAACAGAAAGAACGATTCTACTCAGAATCAGGAAAAGACAACTGAAATTCCTTGGTTACATAATACGAAAAGATGGCTTGGAAAACTTAATACTCACGGGGCATATTGAGGGAAAGAGAGATCGAGAAAGACAGTGAACCAATTACCTGGCGAGTTTGGATGAAGTGATGGCGAAACGGAAGATGGAGGCCTTAGTTAAAGGAAGAAAAACTGTTAAGAGCTACACGAGATTGCAAGTTGTGGAGAATCATGATCGCTTATTTTCTGAACGGAAACGTCGCATAAAACAAGATTCAGTGGTTTTCTGTCAATTTTATTCACATTTACTTCTATTTAATTAAATATTTTGTTGTTTTTTGTTTTATTTTTTGTTTTTTTGTTGTTGTTTTTTTTTGCATTAGAAACAAAGAAAAGACTGTTGAATTATTATGTTATAAATCCTCCTGTACGACAGTGAATGATGGACAGTTTCCTTACAGACGAAGAGGTGACTTGAGCAACAGGAACGTGCTTCTGCAGAAGTATTTTGAAAATACCATGGTCGGAGCATATGATTAATGTGGAAGTTTTAAGGGAAATTAAAATATAAGGAATACTTATACAGCGAATCAGAAAGAGACAGTTAAAACTTCTAGGATCTATAATGAGGGAAGTGGGTTTGGAGAATTTGACATTCACAAAATATACTAAAGACAAGAGAGTGTGGGGGGACAGTGAGTCACGTACCTAACGAGTGTGTGTTAATGGATTACAGAACAGACAACGGAAGGGGGATAGCAAAAAGACAAACAATGCTAAGAATTACAAAGGATAGAAAGTTGTGGAGAACAATGATCGCCAACACCCTGAAGAGAAACGGCACATTAAATAAATTTTACACGTAACGCTAGATCTTCTCTAGTATAGTGAACTTCAAACCAAACTTATAGAACACCGGAAGGTGGATGGTACTGGTGGGGGTGGGACTTAGAAGGGGGAGGGTCAGAACACCAGGAGGTGGATGGTATTGGTGGGAGTTTGACTAAGAAGGAGGAGGGTTGCAAAAAAGGTCTGAAGAGATAAATGTTTCTATATTCATGAAATAAATTATAACCGAATGGATTTTTAAGGATTGTCTTGATTCATCACGATATTGCTCTGTTATTTATGTTGAGCACTCTTTGGAATAATGTACTCCTTGGAATTATCCCTACTAATTGTCAATTGATATTTTCTATCTATCTATCTATCTATCTATCTATCTATCTATCTATCTATCTATCTATCGAAATAGATAGATAGATAGATAGATAGATAGATACGTGTGTGTGTGTGTGTGTGTGTGTGTGTGTGTGTGTGTGTCCATGCACTGAATATAGCTTTCACATCTTGAGTGGTGTACTAGAGATTCTTGATAAAATAAAAAGGAGAAAGAAGAATCTGCAATGTTATTGGTGCTGACCTGGCATCTTGGCTTCAGTCCATTTTCCCACCGCCGCAATGTAACTTCCCTCTGCCTTTACTATAAATTTCTGTAATTGTTATGATGAGTTTTCCTCTGTGGCATCTAGACTTTAAGACTTTTAGCGCAGTCCTTGATTGGCGGCGAGGTCTCATCATTTTACATTTGAACCGTAACTTCTATGCTAACAGTTCCTTCTCTCACGCTTCCCGTTTGCGGTAATCTTTTCCATCTTCTCGCTTTCCAGTCAAGTTTGATCTTCAAAAATTTAAATACAATATCAATCGTTATCTTTTGTCGTTTTAATTCCTATTCTGTTATTGTTCACTTTCCTTAATAATGATTTCTTATTCTCTTATACTCTGTAACCCCTTGTGTCTTAGTGGCTTTATTGCCTTGCTTGAGAGGAGCGATTAAAAAAAGACATTTCCAACAGAAATGAACACAATCAAATTAATAAACTGGATATTTAATTGAAGAATAGCAATTTTCAATTAAAGCAAGCCAATATGATTACTGAATAAACACTAATAATATATAGATGTCTGATTGCAGTGTCGATTAAAAACTGTTGAATTTGTCATCAAGTAAATATAGCGAAAAATTACTGACGTCTTTACAAGATAAACCGCGAAACCTGAGACAGCCTTGCATTCACAGGAAATAAACGGTCATTCAAAACTTTATTTCCCGCGTCTGTGACGGTACCCGTATTTGGACAGGTTTTCGAGAGGAAAAATATCACAAGTGAACAATCCCAACATCTTTAACAGGAAGTTTCAAAATAGAGAAACAAAAATAAAAGTTTCAAATGACAATGGCTTCCTTCTTCTCTTGGGAATGGTTGAAGAAAAGAAACGGTTTAGATGTTTCTGTCTGGCACAATCACACGCCATGAATATAAAAAAATCATTATAGGGGAAGAGTTCGCAATATTGGAGATAGAGCGCTTGCAAATATGGAAAGCATTTAACAGTTTATAGTTATAGCATAACATAAAAACCTTACAAATAAACAAAAACAACTTCTAGAAGGTTCCATAAAATTCTAGAAGCCTTCAGAAAGTCATAGTACTACTATAATATATTCGATTTTAGAAATTTCTTGTTGGTGTGACATTTTGTAAAAAGTAAACTGTATTAAACCCTTTTTCATTATTTTTTAACCAAAGTTCATATAATAATAAAATAAGCAAAGCATTCTCTCTCTCTCTCGCTCTCTCTCTCTCTCTATCTATCTATCTATCTATCTATCTATCTATATATATATATATATATATATATATATATATATATATATAATGTATATATATTAATAAAAATACGAAAATGGTAAAGGTGTTCCAAGAACCGCTTCGAATGGGATTTCTCTAGTTCTCGAACAAGATTAAAGAGAAAAAAAATAAAAGTGATACCAATAACATTCTTCTTAATTTTCTATATTATAGAAATTATTTCTGAAAATCCTCTCTTTAAGTCAAAAAGTAAATTTAATATTTTTCGCGTGCGCACGTGATATTTTGTGTCTGTGCGTGTATGTGCGTGCGTCTGTGTGTATGTATGTGTGCGCACTCGCGTGTCTGCCCATTTGCGAGTGTAACTTATAATTATCGACGTTGTTACACTGGATATATTGATACTTCGATTTGAATGTCGATATTTTGACAACCGAATACAGCTGAAAAGAAAGACCGTATTTACAAATTCTGTAGAAGCCATAGACTTTGAAACAAAAGGAAGCGGTTCAGTGCAAAGAGCAAGGTCATGTTGATGCGCATGTACATCCAGACACGACCAACGAACAACACACTACAGAATATAGTGTGTGTGCGTGTTCATGTGCGTGTTCATGTGCGTGTGTACGTCCGTGTGTGCGTGTGTGTATGTGTGTGCATGGGAAAGTATAACCAAAACGATGCATCTTAGTGGTTGCATGCAATTCGTATGCCTGATTTACTGATAGTGGCAGAGAGAGCGAAAAGGAAGGAAAGAGGGAAATATAGAAAGAAAGAGAAAGAGAGATAGAATCAGAGAGAAAGAAAGGGAGAGAAAAAGTGGATGATAGTGGCAAACAGAAAGGAAAAGAGGAGAGAGCGAAAGAGTGAGTGGTGGAAAGCAGAAGAGAGAGTGGGAGGGAGAGAGAGAGAGTGGAAAAGAGAAAGAGAGGGCGTTAGTCTTAATCAATTTTACCAATAACAATGAAAAATAATTTTTTTCTCATTTCAATGTCTCGTTTTCTTAATTTGATTAAATTCTTGACATTAATAATATGCAAATTATATGCAAATTACAAAAAAATATTTGTCTATAACAAAGAGGAAGATTCTTGAAAGAAAAAATATTTAAATAAAAGTTTCCATTTTGTCTTTTGCATATATATATATATATATATAGGGAGAGAGCTGGAGCGAAACATAGAGAGTGACTATATATATATATATATATATATATATATATATATATATATATATATATATATATATATATGAACTATAAGTTCTTCTGTATATAAAGATAGAGTGATATAAACTATATGTATGTATACACAAACACACGCACACACACACACACACATATATATATATATATATATATATATATATATATATATATATATATATATATATGTGTGTGTGTGTGTATGTATGTATGTATGTATATATATATATATATATATATATATATATATATATATATATATATATAAACAATAAGTTCTTTCAAGTTTATCTAATTTAATAAACCACTTCCAACTTTCCATCATTCAGCTTGACTGGACGCATATATACATCTTCCTGGCAACTGCTTTTCAAATCAAAAAGGCATATATATATATATATATATATATATATATATATATATATATATATATATATGTGTGTGTGTGTGTGTGTGTGTGTGTGTGTGTGTGTGTGTGTGTGTATCTGTGTGTGTGTGCGCGTACCCGGATATCATGTGATACGAGTTTTATGAAAGCTGCACAGTATTATTGGATTTTACACGTATACAGCGAATCACGTAGTAGGATTTGTTTCATGACTGAATCATGCAACCCCAATCACACATACACACACACACAAAATCAATTCTCTTTCATATCATGTTAGGAATTCAGTGTAGAATAGATTTTAACTGTTGAAAATTGTGGGAAGTGACTGTCTCCGCCTATTTTAAAGCCATACCTGTAACATTGTGTTAAATGCGATATGGCTGAGATTATTGTGTAAATCTTTAGATACGAATAAGTGACGTCAGAAATTTTACAAGTATTTTAATAGATTAACGTTTATGAAGAGTAGTTGAGAAATTCGCACTTTAAAATTCTAGTCTAGCGCCCAAAAATGATAAGCAGTATGACACACCCAATGTAATGTAGCCTTGTGTCAAACATAGCTTCATCGCAAAACTATTTCGACAAATCAATATATACATATGCATATTGTTTCATTCATAAATAAATCGATACGCACATGAGCTGCGACCAAAGTCACGTGCATATTGTATTACCTTGCATTCATATGGTATTGTGTGTGTATATATATATATATATATATATAAGCGCACGCACGCACACACGCACGCACGCGCGTATGTGTGCGTGTATATCTTTAGATATTTCTCTTGCACGGGTGGGCATCTCTCATCCATAATCCATAAATCTAGAATATTGTATTTCTGAAAATGCCGAACATGGATGATGGAAGTAAAAGAAAAAGAAATATTCGCCAAATAATATCTACTAGCTGGATCGGTGAAATTTCTACAAATATAATTTTGGTCTTTCCTCACACTCTGTATCTTTTAATTCACACCCTTATCCCTTTTAATACAATCACTATAATCATATCCTCCTCAAATGCAGGGCCAACCGTTATCTATCATGCATATCCTAAGAATCTGTAGTTTCTTCCTCCACTTACATACAATAAAATTTGTTTCAGCTTTAAATAACACAGAAAGGGTTGATGAACCGTAAAGATGAAATCGATCACTCAGCACTCTCCATTATATATTCCAGTATAACTCAGATTTACTATTGTCTCGGACATCTTCTCTCTTACCAGGATTTGCTTGAATCATCACATTCCTTCCCTTATCCCTTAAAAAGTAACTAAGATTATCCAATCTCATCAGCTTCCTCGCTTATATCAGCCTTTGCTAGTATTTTGTTATCACACTTCTCCTTTTTTATATCATCCAGCTACTCTTCTCATAGTTTTTGCCTGTATCTTCTCATTCTCGCCCTTATCTCTTTCAATATAAGATTATTTATTATCTCCTGCTTCTTCTCTTCTGTCACCCTTTGCCTGTATCTTCTCATTCACTCCCTTATTCCTTCCAATGTTATACATTATCTCATGTTTCTTCTCTTCTCACAGTCTTTGACTGTATCTTCTAAGTCTCTCCCTTAACCATATGAAAGTATGTGACCAGATGATATCTTCATGTAATTGTATATAAATATGTATTAATGTGAAAAAATAATAAAAATTGCTAAATATTTTCTGCTTCATCCTCTCTTTTATCTTTCTTTTGCTCTATCGCAAGATAAACAGTTCTTGTAATTTTACGATTTTTCGTCGCCATCGTTTCTTGATATTCACTGAGAAAGTCTGTCGCGTGATGTTTTTCTTCTTTGACACATCGTAATATCATCCAAACAACACACCATGTCACAGAAATTTCAGATAGAGAATATCTGTAAAAGAACAATATAAATGAAGATAAAAGGAAAACTTAACTTAGCCGACACATTTCATTCTCTGGTGGACTTTATCAAGGTAAATATAAGGATTTTATCTCTTGACAAGCATGTAGGTACAAAAGCAAAAATGTTATTGGCTTTTCAAAATTTGGGGTATTGGGTTCTCATGAATATTCATCAGCTTAGCAGAAAAATCTGGCAAGTTCATGGACGTGAGTTCAATGGCGTAACTTTCATATATATATATATATATATATATATATATATATATATATATATATATACTAGCGGAAAATAAAATTGTAGTATTTTAAGGACGATACTGATTTTTACTTAATAGGCATAACAGAAGGGGTTGTACAACTTCTGATAAAATCTTCAGTTTTCACTCATCTTCTCATGTTTACTAAAAGGCTTGCCCCAAAAGTTCTCAGCCTCACTCAGAAAGAAGACCTATAGCTGAACCTTTTTTCATGTGGCAACACCGTACCACTACTTATAAAAGTAGAAAAACTAATTCAAATTTATGTTTTCATTTCTGCTCAGGTGTGGCCCATTCAAAGGTGAGAAGTGTGCGACAAACTGGACAAAACAGAGGGCCTGATCAATCATAAAATATCTGTAATAAAAATATGATATCCAAGGAAATGCTTTAGAAATTTTATGCAATAGTGAAGGTCATCCAAAAACTTCAACCAGCGATGAACAAGTTGATGTCATCCACCGTATGGAGGAGCAGATAGCTTGCGGATGAGCAAGCTGCCAGTAAGATGGGTCCCAGAATGCTGACATCATAGCAGAAGCTGAAAAGGATTGGCATTTCTAGTACAATTCTGACTCGCTTCTAGGCTGACCCTTAGAATTTCACCGCAGATTATTAATTCCAGCCGGGGTTCATCACTCCGAACCTGAATTTAAAAAATATTTTCTGGCTTTAAACAATCTGCAATTGGTTGATAGGCCGTCGAAAACGAGTCAATCACTCAGTTAAAAAATGTTAGATATTTTTTAGATTGTAAGAATTTTTTTTGAGATATTAATGTTTTAGTGATACAAATCTTAATAATTAACCCATAGTTGGGGGACAAGAGGTGGATGCATATATTTCCCAAGAGTATTCATGCGTAAGTAAATATAATGAAGCAAACGAGAATTGGAACGATTATCAACGTGAGAAACATATTTTTCTGAAAAATATTTTTAATAAAAAATATTTTATAAATTTCAGTCGACAATAACACTGTTCGATCAATGAATGCCGAATGTTTCCTTATAAGGAAACGGCTAATATTACCGTTCTCATCTATATAAGGCCGAACACCAGTATCATGATGTAGGGTGTCACATATTATAATTCCCATTCACTTTTGATGTTTCCGGAAGAAACGTTGGACAGTGCCATCTGTATCTGTCTATATTTCTAAGATGAGGTATTATGTACCCTATTTACATTATTCGGACTATTGTCCTCGTCTTTGTCGCCATATTTATTACAATGTTTCGGCCGTTGTACGCTCCGGCCTTCTTCAGGTGGTTGGAATGTCGAACTGAACCCTTTATTTCGCTTGCTGGGGTAGATTGTTCTAGTTCCACGTGCCATGTTTAATGGATGTCATTTATCAGTTATCTCCTGTTAATTCCCCTCTCCAAGTTCTCCACTGCCGTAACCGGGTATTGAACTCACACTCTTTGGATCCTGTCACTGGATCTAACCAACGCCTTTACCCACTGTGCCTTGTGTCCTCGAGGACACAAGGCACAGTGGAGAACTTGGAGAGGTGAATTAACAAAAAAAATTTGATAATTACAATAGTTTACAGTAGCCGAAAATATTTGCATGGTAATATATATATATATATATATATATATATATATATATATATATATATATATATAGTTCATGAATATTACTCGCTTACGAAGTGCCATAAGTCAACGTCTGGTAAGGCTAAAGCCTTGGCAGACATTGAATTATGGCACTTTGCGTCCTCCATATGTTTTGACTGACCTTTCAACCCGCTGATGAATATCCCTGAACGTTCTCAAATTTACATACCTTGATAAATCAACGACATCCTTGCTCTTGTATATAAACACGTGCAAGAAAATAAATCCTACATTTGCCTTGATAGTCCCTCAGAGGACGAGACGCGTCGGAGAAGAATCGTTTTTACTCTTGTCTTTTTATTCATATTGTTCCTTTACGCATACTCTCTATCTGAAAATAATTCATAAAGAAAGAAAGAAAAATGGTCTGTCTACTGGATTTCGAGCATGATCACTTTCTTAAATGAAGCGTTGCTTTGCCCTTTGATGAGATCTCAAATGGCTTCGTAGACTGGCATTTATTTTAGCAACAAATAGGCAAATGCGATATACAAGTTCAGTGTTATCCTTCGACGAAGAAGATACTTAGCAGATCCGGACAAACCTCTCATCAACGGACTATTAGGCAGGATAGGTGGCCCGTTAAAGCCGATTATCCATAGTTGGGAAGGTATTATTTTTGAGTTATAAAACCGTTATAGTAACTTCCATTAGTTATGATCATAATGTAAATACTATAAACATGTATATATGGCATAAATAAATATATACTTAACATAGATATATTAATCAAAATAACGAAAATAATAGATTTCTCACAGCAACTTTCGCAACACGCGCTAATGTATCGTACTTTACATACTGTACATTCGTCTTTGTTTACAATTGAAAGACCCACCACCGCCGCCAAGTGATCACTTTGAGAACTAATATGACTCGTTTCGCTAAGCCCGAAAATTCCGTTGCATCCGAAGTCCGTTGAGGAGGGGTTCGTAGATGATAGGTTTGTCTGTATTGATATTTTTTTTAAATTCTTCAATCATCTTTTGATATAGTAACACTCTTACCAGAGTTCTGTCTGTATGCGAGCATTGGACAGTTACGTATGGCAAGATAAGGTTCAGTGTAGTAAAAGACTTTGTTGCAATCAGGTGTCATCTCACAGAGGCGTAAACGTGTTCCTTGTTCAATTACAGCCGTTTGAAATGTTTCGGATTATGTGCCTTCAAAAAATCGAATGATAAATATGGAGAAGCACTCCGCTGGTTCGGTGGTGCTTCGACGCTGGCAATAGTCTTCGACTGAATATTCCTACTTCAATAAACCAAGTTCTGGACGGTAACGTGGAACATACTCTTGCCAGGATCCACTACCAAGATCAACGCCGACTATTTGGAATATTTTGAGTAAGCCAGACTTCCGTTTGCATATCCATCGCTAGGTGTCGTAAGAATTTTTATATGCGGGATCGAATGGCGTTTTAGGGTTCAATAAAAGTAGGTGGTTCTACCTTCATGCAAGTATTGGTCGTGTGTGTGTCCGATATAGTGAGGTGTATTCACCCACATGTATAACTCTCGCTCACCTTTGGTGTTTGTGGAGGAAACATTGAATAGCGTCATGTACAACCAGAACATTGTTCTATACATTCACTTTCCGTTCCTTCAACAGAAATGTTACGTACTTTTATAGCGGGTTCGTGCTAAATAACGTCCGCATAAATCTAACACTTTCGCCCCGGCGCCACACGGTCATCTAGAGTCCTTTCTGGTCTTACGTTTGATCCTGCTACGCTCATCCTAGCGTCTTGTCGACTACCAGTTTCCCACGAGAAGAGAGACCGACAGCAGAACGAAAGGAAAATACTTAACACGATGGTGGCGCTTCAACTGCGTACAAAGTCGACAAAGTCAAAACAAGATCAACAATATTACTGGCAGATCTAAGTGCAATGAGCGAACAAAGGAAACCAAAAGGTGACTTACCTGAGGTCCGCCGCTCCGTGTTTTGTTTATTTTTTCCCTCCTTCTTTTGCTTCCTTCTCTTTTCCTCCTTATGTCCCTTTCAGACCAATATAGTCCGAAGACTAGAGTTCTTTCTGGTCTTACTCGGTCCCGACTGGACAAAACAAACGCAACCTTCTCTCCTCTTTCAGACGGCCGTGCTAATTCCCACGGGTCTATCCTGGTCACAGGCACCAGTCTAACTCTTTCGCCCCGGCCCTTCAACCTCCGGCGTCTTACTCTCGGGGTTGAGGTGTCTACCCGGTCCTAACCGAACTTAAAGGAGTGGCCATAGGTCCCCTGAGCATCTGTAGATTATGCGACCGGTCCGCTGGTTTAATGCTGCTTCTTGCCCACATTGTGATTTGTTTGATCCAGAAAGCAGAAGTGATGTCCATCCATTCACGGGCGACTGAAGATGTAGACACGGCTAGGGAGTTTGCGCTAAGAAATTTAGAATGCAGCAAAAAAAAAAAATTAATATTTGCAGAAAACCGGACAAACATCGATTCAATGGTTGAATTGTTAATGTCTTTTATATAGCAGAAAAGAATAGTAGAGAAGGGAAACGGGTTACAGAAAAGAAAAGTAAAAAAAAACAAAAAAAACTCATACACTGGATTCTAGACAGAGAGAGAGTATATATGATTATCTTGTTAAATCGTCTCAGAACGATATATGACTCTTGCGATGGAGAGATAAAGATTTCTGTGCGGGGCTTAAAGTTATAGTGGCGTTCCTCCTCCCAACGCTTGCCCGGGTCAATTCTCTCTTCTCTCTTCAAGAATTTTCTCCCGTTTGTCTTTTTTTCAGCATAACTACGCGTTTATATAGATAAACCTGGCTGATTATAACTGACCTTCGGCCCTACTACTTAGCACGCGATTATCACGGGGTTCTGGCTGCTTCAACCAAAATCATGTGAATTCCAAAGTTCCTTCTAGCTTACTCAGTTCTATTTCAATTTTTAATCAATAAAAATTATTTCAACAATTCCCATTGTCTCTGGTGACCCAGATTCAATGGGTACAACTTCTGCCCTAGATCAGATTTCCCCATCAGTAAACAAAATGCTCTGATTTAATTTCGCTATTCAAATCTACTCCAATTTCACTAAAAAATATACACGTGAGTGTGTGTGTGTTTCCCAGACTCTCTCTCTCTCTCTCTCTCTCTCTCTCTCTCTCTCTCTCTCTCTCTCTCTCTCTGTCACATCAAGATCATGGATGACATGATTGTCAGACCTGTAGCCATTGAATATTTTTTAATCGTTTCACCCTAATCCAGTCGATAATGCCACTAGAAAGTGGCGGTTACAGGGAGCGAAAGTGAATGAAAACACTGAAAAATGTGGAGGACCGAGGAAAGAAAATATACAGGCTTCAAGAAAACCGAAGATAGCGATTGAGGTTGCATCTAAATTTTTGAAGATTGTAGTTATCTGGAAAGCAAGAAATTGAAAGGGAGTTCCACAGGTAGGAAGTGTGAGAAAAGAAACTGTTAAAGTAGAAGTGGCTGTTACTTCTGGCTAGTTCAACAGTAAAACAGTGAGACCTGATTGTGAATTTAGTAGCTGGCTTAAATTCATGTAGTTGTAGCATTAAGGAAACAAGCTCATTGGAACAGTTGCCGTGAAAATATTTGTAGGAAAGAGGAAATTCATGAGAAAGTTGATATACCTGGTGTATGAATAAGAGTGATTGGACAACACCTGACTCTTGCTATAATTCTTCAACATGTATAAGGGACATGGAACCGTGATAAATAACGACACAAACTATTCTTTTCCAAATCTTTACCGTTTTTTGAAGAGACAAGTTTAAAGATTAATTTTAGGTTCAAAATCATAGCATTGGAATTTCATTCCAGTGATCGGTAAAAACTTTATAACACAGCCTTCTAAAATGTATAAATTTACTGAAGCTTTACAAATTCTATATGGATAAGATGCATGGCACAAACACATTATTACTAAATCATTGTGCCATCAAATAAGACCTTCATTTACTTCAAAGAAAAATTATACTGAATAATTTAGCTATATTATGATGTAATATATAAGACAGTGCAGTAGTTTTAGTGTGATTTTCAATAAACAATGCAAATTTAAAACATTTTGTCTTATGTGGGCCCAACAGTATTATGCTGTTATATACACTTTTAACTAGTTTTTGTTTTTATCAATTATTATCTAACAAATGATTTAATAAATCATATTCATTCGGTAGACTTTTTTGTAATCTTTTACACTGTTTTTTTACATAGTCTTATCAAATAAATTTTTTAAAAATGCATATTTTGCTTGTGGTGATTCTTAATTAAAAGTCTGGTTTGAATATATTTTCCATTCAATGTCTCTAATACAAAATATATCATTTTCTTTTTCTGATTTATTCTTGAAATAAGAACATTTTGAAGTCAGTTTGTAAGCAAAAAACCTGTGAAAATTAGGTATTTCTCTACATTTTTTTCAGATGATCTTTATAACTAAATGCTCAAAAATTGGTAAAAACTACGAATGTAATTTTGGTTTCAGTACTTAACACGTCGAAATCCCAGTTTGAGCATCAAGTGCAATGTTGCTTTTCTGAAAAAAGTGAAAAATCAACCCTGCCCTAGTGGAATATGGCATCCGTAAGAACGCGAGAATATTTGAGGAGGCTGAAACATGACATCCAATCAAGCAAGAAATCCAATGGATTACCATGGGACTTGATACGTCACTTATTTTTTAACCTGTGTGTCAATTCATGCGCACATATCGTCATTTACTGTCATTAAGTTTTATTTCTTGTTTTTGTTACTTATATATATATATATATATATATATATATATATATATATATATATATATAAATTAAGAATATAAGATTTTCATTGTATATATATATATATATACAAGTTTCATTAAATAATATAGACAAGTGTTGTCTATTTGTTTTATGTAAATTTTTTACGTAACATCTGATAAGTTTAATAACATTATCGTTGAACGAAGAAAGAAATTCACAATATTGATCCATATTTTTTTTAATACAATCTAAGCTTTCGGCTGACATAAGCCATTATCAAAGATGTTAATTACAACATATTAAGCAATATACGGACAAGACAGTGATGATAATCTGTCATTGTTTACATAGATGATTTCTAAGATATATATGTGTATGTATGTATGTCTACAGGGTGATTGAAAATTAACTCCCCATTTTAAAATACTTATAATTTATTTAATAACTATAATTTTTACAAGAAATGTATATGATAAGAAAACGCTTAGCATGAGGTTTAATTTAAAATTCGATATTGGCACCAGATTTCGCTTCCAGCTTCTCGAGCCGCCAAGCAATTGCGTCAACTGATTTCACCAGGAACTCTTGTTGTATGGAAGACCTAATTTCTTGGATTTGCCCTTCAAGTTCTTCCAAGTTCTTGGTTTGGTCTAGTAGACTTGATGTCTATAATTCGTCTATTTGCGTGCAGTACTTTTCAGAATCAATTGACTAGTTACTTGGCAAAAGCTCATAGTACACGATTCCTTTCCAATCCCACTTTCTCAGGAGTAAGACCTGATTTGAGCTGACTAAAGTTGACTTATGTCGTTAATTTCCCTGAACATTGTTGTAAATGATCCATTTCTCATCACCCGCCACAATTTGCTTCAAAAAGAGTGCATTTTCATTGCGTTTATACAGGGAATCACATATGAAATGAAATCTAAAAGATTCTTTTCACTCATCTCATGTGGTATCCAAACATCGCAGCTTCACTAAGTGATAAATTTAGTATTTCTGCCAATTCCCGCGTTGTGTAATGCAGGTTATTCAATGTCTTGATTTAATCGCCGTCTGTAGTAGGGAGGTGTCTGCCTGAACGTTTTTCATCAATAAGGCTACCGACTCTAAACATAGCGAATCACTTCCGTACAGTTCTACAGTCGCATCAACTAAAGCACCTTCGCCATACACAACACAATATCTTTTTTTATGGTTGCGAGTCATTTTTGCCATTACGTTAAAAAAGTATCACGAGCCTAAAATGCACCTTACAATCGTTAAATCTTTATAGGGGTGCAAAATTGGCACGAATTAAGTAATTTTAAACTGTCTTTCTCAAGGGATGAATTGAAGTGTGCTCTAATCGGAAATGTAAGCATATTATATCTGTCGATAAATTTGAAGTGTTTTAACATGAACGACTAAAAATCGGCATGAACTTTCGGAAACCCCAATATATATATATATATATATATATATATATATATATATATATATATATATATATATATATATATATATTGTGTGTGTGTGTATATATATATATATACACATTATTACGTCATTATTTTTGCACCAACCTAATATATATATATATATATATATATATATATATATATATATATATATATATATATATATATATATACTCATCCACAGACTGTTTCGCAGCTCATCAGTGTGGCTAGACATGCAATTGTTTCAAGCCGGGATCCAAACCCAATCGATTGGACATAAGTCGGAGACTCTCACCCTTAGGCCATCAGCGCGCGCGGTGGAGTATTTTTTAACGCATTATGTACAAGATATAAGCATTACCGTCTACCAGACGGTATAGCGCTTAGCGTTATTAGCAGAAACCGATAAATTCTCTTTCTCCCATAATGCTCAACCTGCGAGAGGGGGCGTATATAGTCATCCACAGGCAAACTGTCTGTTTCACTGTATCACAGCTCATTAATGTGGCTAGACTTGCGATTGCTTCGTCGGGAACGAAACCCGACCGCTATATATATATATATATATATATATATATATATATATATATATATATATATATGCACTAATGTTCATCCACTACAAGGCCCAAGGAACACTCACGGTTGAAGGTCACTGTAGGGTGCTGCATGATTGTAAGTGAAGGCAAGAAGCTCAGTTCATGTGCTATGCAAGAAAGATAACGGTTGAACCTAGACTTGAAAAAGTCAAAATTGTAGCCATTTTGAAAAAAAAACCCGCAGCTGTCTGTTCCACAAGTCCTTGGGAAGAAGCTGTCCGAGTAGAACTTTTTTAATAATTAAATATGAAAGGATTGAGAGTGATGTATCCTTCTGTACGTGGTGTGATGGATCCCAGTCGCAAAGAGCAGGCTTTCCGGTGGGACCAAGAATGGTGACGCGTCAGAACACATGCCTTGGAAATAGCGATAGAGTAGCAAGAGGTTCGCGCCGTTTCTCATCTTGGAAAAGCAATGCAGGGGGGAAGTAATTCATCACCCACAAGGCCGCGTAGACACTTTTGAACACTATCAAGAGACACAAATTCCAGTATTTGTATATTGTATTTTTAATCTTAAGTGAATTAAGATCCGAAAATTAACTTTGGTCAAGTTTTGGAAGAATTTCCTACTTATCTGAGAAGGCTTATTCGTAATGTGAAAAAGTCGATCAATAAAATTATCATCAGGCTGTATGCATTGTTTTTGCCGGATTATTTCTATACACATCATTGACCCGTATACACACACACACACACATATATATATATATATATATATATATAAAAGTCAACATTGAAGTCAGCACTTAGAGGCGACAGTCTGTTTCATGCTAGACGCAATATAAGAGATAGAGCAATCATCAGACCACTCGTGGCCTGACGATTGCGTCTAGCATGAAACAGATGGCGCCTCTAAGTACTGACTTCAATGTTAACTTTTATATTTACACACGCCCTATCTCTGATATTGAGCACTTTATCCCATAAATATAGCACACCTTAAGACTATATTTCTTCATATATATATGTATATATATATATATATATATATATATATATATATATATATATATATATATGTGTGTGTGTGTGTTTCCGTTCAAGTCGTCGTTGCGTGAAACATTTAGAGTCACGATTAGAGCTGTCCTTTCATACAATTTAACGTTGGTAAGCGTTTTTTAATCGGTCTAGGCTTTGAGTAGCTAAGTCATTTCTCGCCTCTTTTTTCTTCTTTTCAGTATTGTCGACTTTATTCGAGACTGTATCTGGATAAGAGCTTAGGTTTTTGACACGCAGTCCGTTAGTTTCACCAACGGTTTTTGTTTTTCTCATATATATATATATATATATATATATATATATATATATATATATAAATCATCTAGCTAAAACATAGTGGATATGAATATGGCCTGACGATTACGTATAAACAATAAACACACTGTCGCCGATGGGTGTTGACTTCAATGTCCACTTATATATATATATCGTGGACTCTCCCGTCGTTGATCGACTTGGGCTATTGATCCGCGCCTACCGAGGACCCTTTTACAAAGTATGAGGGTCAGGCCAACTCAGTTTCTAGAAACCAACATCCAGACGACCTGCACATATAATTTGATTATGTGTCGTGAAGGTTTTGTGCAGAACCAACCACACTTTTTGAGGAGCCAAAATACAGGGACCTGGTAAACCATGTGCCACAAAGGTCCCCAAACCTCTCAGGTTTTGAATTCAGAGTTGTCCTTCTCTTAGACCAATTGCCATCCAAAGCTATAGATCCCAGTCTATCCTGCTATTTACCCATAACTGTAGGGAGAAGAAGAGGATTTATACCTTTCCCAAGGGTATTAACATGTAAGTGAATGTAATGGATCTGACTGGAATTCGAACTCGGATTCCTCAGTGCGAGCCAGTATCCATTATTCTACCGTGCCTCCTACATATATATATATATATATATATATATATATATAACTGACTCTCCCGTCGGCTTCGACGTATGAGGATCTAACAGGTTAGTTGATTCAGTTATGAAATTTTGTGCGATAATCTTAAGTGGCATTTAAGACCCGCTATGAGATGAGATCACTGTTAGATTGACTGACATTTTAGATCTTGCTCTCACTTCTTGAAGATGATTCAGACAAGCAGATTGAATATTGCTAAGTCCACTAAAACACGTTGATCTCCATTCTACCCACTCCAAGGCTAAGCACTCAAAGGTGTTATGTGGTATATTGACATCTGACAAGTATATATATACAATACATATATACATATATATATATATATATATATATATATATTTATATATATATATATATATATATATATATATATATATATATATATCATAAAACAATTTATACAAAGTTTCTTTGATATAAAATATAGCCTGCACACCAATATATATATATATATATATATATATATATATATCAGAATATAAGATTTCGATTGTATATATATATATATATATATATATATATATATATATATATATATATATATATATATATATATATACACAGAGGGGGAGAGAGAGAAAGAGAGAGAGAAAAATGGCGAGAATATAGATACAGAAATCAACAATCATGTTGATTAATGTTGACCCTCAGTTTCACGCTTCAAGGGATCTTCAGAAATGAGAATGATTTGAGGGTCTCATTACAGTGTGAAACTGAGAGTCAACATTTAGCTTTGATTTTTTTTGTCCACTATGTCTGTCTATCTATTAAGGCCCAGTTTACAATAATGAACATTTTCCCCATAATTACCGCGTATAATAAACATTATAATTATAATATAATTATACAATGGTCTGAAGATCGCGTTGTGTTGTGAAACTGACAGCATGCAGTGTTGACTTCCATCTCCTTCTTTCTTCTTCTCTTCTTCTCATTTCCTCTCTCCGCGCTGTTTGCTTCTCTCTCTCTCTCTCTCTCTCTCTCTCTCTCTCTCTATATATATATATATATATATATATATATATATATATATATATATATATGGAAAAATAGCAGAATAGATTTAATCCTATAGTCTTGGTCGAGAATGGACAACTCTGATTTCAAATCCTGTAAAGGGTCGTTTGGGGACTTTGTGGCACGTAGTGCACCAGCTCTCAGTATTCGGCTCTTTCAAAAAGTGTGGTTGGTTCTTCACAAGCCTTCACCCTATAATCAAATAATATGTGCAGATAGTCTGGCTGCTGGTTCTAAGAACTGAGCTGCTTGATACACATGTGTTGGAAACAACAGGAGAGTCCTGTGCATGCGTATATATATATATATATATATATATATATATATATATATACAAAGTGAGGGGGGAAACAGAGAGAGAAATATTAAAAACTTCATGACAAAGTGGAAAAAAGTTTTCGTGCGACGCGTTTTCTCCTTTAGACTATCGGACGAAAGTGATGCTTACGTTCATGTAGCTATATATGCCCACATGATAAGGGAGATGCTGAGATTTTGAAATTTGAAATCATTTTTTGTCACAGATACACACATACGTGCGTGCGTGTGTGTGCGCGCACGCGCGTGTACGTGTGCGTGTGCGTCTGTGTGTGTGTGTGTGCAAGGTACGTATGTGTACTTATAAATATAAGTACTTTTATTTCATCTAATACACCTCAATGCCTTATGCTTGAGACTCTTGGAAAAGGCTGCTGTTTCTAATGATTTCACTCTTCCACCCTTTCAGAGAAGCAAACTCTTCCATTCACATTACTTCAGCTACTACCACCGCTTCTAGAGTCGGCACAACTAGCAAAGACAACTAATATTCTTTTCAACAATAACAATTGAAGTCGACTTCTGAATATAACGATTTCATGGGGTTTTGAATACAAATTATCCAGCATATTAATAAATGTTTACGTATTTATAAAATCCACGATTTCCAATGATGTCACATCTTTTGTGCACTAGTTAAATCGGATTGGCATTGCTCATCTCGGAATAACTTGTGTCTTGAAGTTAAAAAATATACAACTCTCAGTTCTTGTTTTAAGTGGAAAGCACTGCATTTCAAACAGTCTATTTGTGTGTTTCTAAAAGCTACGATACCATTGTGGAATTGATATCGACCTACTTATTGTCTGCGGCTCACCGGTTAAACATCCTGATAATCAATGGATTAACATATTTTATATTTTTTGCTTACCCCTTTTTTGTCTCAAGCTATCAGTTATCGATCCATTCATTGTGATCCTTCTAAAATATCAATTCTAAGTTAACATCTTAACGAGCCTACGTGTGTGTATGTGTGTACTTTGCAAATTTCAGTGACTATTACAACTACTATTAATGGACCTACTTTTGCTGCTGCTAAGACATTTTCACTGCCACATCAGCTACTAATTCTACTGCGACTATAGCAGACATTTATTTGCACATTTTGCAGGTAATATAGGATGTCTACTACAACTGCTGCTGCTGCTGCTGCTGCTATCACAGCCTCTCCTCCGGCTTCTGCTAGCGTCGTCTCTCGATGGAATGTCTTGATTACGCCTTCCTCTTCCACTTCTACCAATTCTAGACTAGCCACGCCTACTTTTTTCTTTTCGTTTTCTTGGGCAGAATTTATTCAAACTTTCTCTTCTCCTACTTTCCACTTTCTTTTCCCCTTCTCTCTCTCTCTCTCTCTCTCTTTGTCTTTCTCTCTCAACACTCAATTAATTCTTTCTCTATCTTTACCCATACTTTTTTTTCTTTTTCTTTAACCTGTATATTTCTTTCCCTTGCCCATTATTCGTACGATAGCATTGCCCTGTGTATGGATGGATGTATTGGCCAATATTGCAGATTTTTCAAGAGTACGAACATGCAGAAGCAAGAGAGGACTGTTGTGAATAGATCAAAACTTTCTAGTGCTAAGCCATATTTTCATGGATTACATTTGTAAGAATCAAACCCACGATCAATAATTTGTCAGACTTGCTCGCGAACCACTGCTACAAAGACTTTATTGAGATCGACAAATAGGCAAGCCGATAAATCTTTCTCTCTATACACAGACGTAGAAACACACAAAGACGTACACACACACATAAACACATATGTGAGTTCAGATATATATGTGTATATATACATATGTACATATCTATGAATATATCTATCTTTCTAGTCAACTAGCTAACAGACTAGCTACCAAGCAATCGATCTATTTTGACACTGAACCATCGATCGATCAATCATTCATTCTCTCTCGAGCAAGCCAATTGGTTATCGATCTTTCAATTTGAAGTAGTATATAGACAGCTTGCAATGCTTATCTATTCTATACACCCGCGTTATATCAAATAAATTGTTTTTTTAGCCATGTTTACTTCCCTCATTGCAGACGCTTGTCTTTTTGGGGGGTTATTCTGCTTTATTTCTGTCTGTCTGTCTGTCTGTCTGTCTGTCTGTCTCTCTCTCTCTCTCTCTCTCTCTCTCTTCTGACACCCTCTGGCAGACGACAAATATAACGAGATATTCTCTTTCTGTTCCTTTTTTAGGTTAGAGTGAGCCACCGAAGATAGATAGATAGATAGATAGCGTTTAAGAAAAAAGTATGAAGCGACTAGGGTATCTAGAGTTTTAAGAAAAGAAAAGAAAGAAAACTATTTTTTGCTCTCACTATTTGCTACTACTCACTAAACCACTTTGCTCTCTCTTTTTCAACTTGAATCCATTTCTCTCTCCCATTCTCTCTCTCTCTCTCTCTCTATCTATCTATCTATCTATCTCTCTATCTATCTATCTATCTATCTGCAGGTTTATCAAGTTTTCTCCCATATTCTTTCTTTATTTTTCCCTTTCTCCCTTGTCCTTTTAATTTTCCTTTCCTTAAAAGCCATCCTACAATCTACTTTTTCTGGCTTTTATACAACTCCTTACTCTCCCTTTGCATTCGCCTTGCTCTCTAATTTCTTTTTCTGCTTGCGTAGAAAAAATCTCTTTTCCATTTTACTTCCGTCCCCTTTTCTTCATCGTTGGATTGATGAATTTTCCTTTCGACTTCCTTGACAATCTCAACTCCACTTCCTCTCTTCATCTGTTTACCATATACGATCAGTTCCTTACTTTCTCTTTCTCGAATATTTCTCTCTTTTTCTTTTCAATTCTATTGTCCTAGCTTCTCCCTCTTCCTCGCTTTCTCTTTCTCACATTCCTCCTCTGTATGTGTGTATATATATATATATATATATATATATATATATATATATATATATATATATATATAAAGAGAGAGTGGGGGTGAGAGAGAGAGAAGAGGTATCACCGTATCCACTGATTTTTTTTTTTTTTTTAATTTTCATTGTTTTCTGTAAAATAAGACAACAACTTGTAGTGTCCAACGTGAAAATAAAAGGAAAGATATAATTTCGTTCGAGGGAAGAACCTCAAAGGTCTCCGCCATCACCTTTCACTGGTCTCTCTTTTGCATTCTCTTTCAATTTCATCTCTCGCGGCTAAATGGAGAAAGAGACAGAGACACAGAGAGAGAGAGAGAGAGCGGGGAAAAGAATGGGAAAATGATCAATGGGGACCTTTTCAATGAAGCCATTTTTTAGGGGTCTACGCATATAAAATCATATGCTCACGCTTACGTCCGTGCGCGTATAAATATACAACAAACACACATATGTACGAACTGATGCAAACATAAAATGTAAAATGCACACAAACGCACAAATATATGTGTGTGTGTGTGTGTGTGTGTGTGTGTGTGTGTGTGTGTGTGTGTGTGTGTGTGTGTGTGTGCGTGCGTGTGCATGTATTCATACATATATGCAATTTCATTCGCTAAAAGCTATCGAAAAATGAACGGATACAAAGATAAATAACTCATTTTTTCTTTCTCGCTCCTTTCTACCTATTCGAGTAAATGAAAGATATTATATATATATATATATATATATATATATATATATATATATATATGATATTAAAAAAAATGCTCTGGAAATGTATTTCTCAGCGCTGCTAGAGGTCGGTGTTTGAACCCAGATAAAAAAAGTCGTAATTTAGAATGCTGATCTTCTAGGAAGGCATATATTCTCCGTTCCTAAGAGCGACGGAAGAAATTCTTTTTACTCTTCTGTACTTCCTTGACCCTGTACATGACTATGCTTACATTATTAAATACATGCACAAAAAGGCGCAAACAAAAAAGTCTCATTCGCAGATCATCTTGTATATATATATATATATATATATATATATATATATATATATATATATATATATATATATATATTCACAGACTTTTTTTTTGTCTATCTCAGTTTGTTTTTTTTTGTTGTTTTTTTTTTTTTTCTCTATTAAAATTTCAGCGGATGGACCTCTTTAAATAGATTTTTTTGTTGGCTGTACACTGTTTACAGCCATCAAACGGGCCCACTAGACTGGCTGATATATAAAAAGATGCTGAGCAATTATTTCTTATTCTTGATTTTAAATTTTCTAAAACTTGATAACGTAATCAATAATCAATAAATTTACTTAAATAATTGAACAATTATTTCTTTTACTTAGCCCCATTGTAAACTAGTCGGGCTTAGACAAGCTTTTATTTGAATTGCAACATTCTTCCATACATTTTCAAAAAGATGATGCATATTTGAGGCGTATAAAGCATGTGTGTGTGTGTGCATGTATTTGTGTGTATGCGCGCGTGCGTGCGTGTGTATGCGTGCATGCGTTTGTGTGTGCGCGTGTGTGCGCGCGTGTGTATGTGTGTATGTGTGCTTGTGTGCATGTCTGTGTG
>OZ010594.1:5988700-5998700 GCA_963932145.1 Acanthosepion lycidas | reverse complement strand
CAGCATAGTCGGTCGATTTGTCGGGAAAGTGATTCCTTTGATGCTATCGGAATTCCTGAAGCGCCATACCCCACAGTCGACACAAGCCTTGTGACGGTAACTAAGTAGACAGAAACGTTCGAAGACCCCTTATGATTCTGCCAGCCCAAAGTCTGTAGTCTTCGTGGCCGAGGATTTGAACTAGGATTGCTCAACATAGTGGCAATATAAACCAAAGGTTCCTGAACTGGCGTTTCCACAGATAATTCAGACATATTTTATACATTCTATTCCCAGAAAAGAAATCACTTTTACGAATGCAAGATAAATTTAATAAAAATTTAAACGTAGTGCCTTCAATGAAACCTGCATAAAAGCAGGACTTTTTCGTAAATCTCTCTCTCTCTCTCTCTCTCTCTCTCTCTCTATATATATATATATATATATATATATATATATATATATATATATATATCCTTGCATATTCTCATATATGAATATTACGGGACTTATTCAACCTATACAACGAGTCGATTCGAGAGAAGTCCTACCAGGATTCATTATAGGTGGCTACAATTATGACAGTGAGTGCTGGACGATCTCCTCAAAGTTGAAGAAGAGACTTGAAGCAATAGAAATGTAGTTCTACAGAAGGATGCTGAGGATACCATGGACAGAACATGTGAGTAACGACGAAACTTTGGAAAAAATGGAAACAAAAAGACACTACTACTTAATGTCAGGAAGAGTCTGTTAAGGTTTCTAGTGCGCACAATGAGTAAAAGGAGTTTGGAAGATCTGATACTCACGGAACAGATAGCGGGCAAGAGAGACAGAGGAACAAACAATGCATAACATACTGCGTTTGACTGTATGCTTGGCGGAACTGGGTTTAGGAGAAATAACAGAAAGTCTAAGTTTATTAAGAGCTACAAGGGACAGAAAGTTGTGGAGAGCCATCATCGCCTACGTCCTGAGGGGACACGGCACATAAAAATGAAGAATACATTAATATGACAAAGTAGAAAAGACCTTTCAGGCGCGCAGATCATATTTTATAGTTGAGCAGAGATAAAGTTAGACCCATGTCAGGAAGAAAATGATGACACGAGGCAATAAAAACTTTTATCATTTTCCATGACGAAAGGATTGGAGATTCAAAAAGAAATTTTAGGAAATCCTAAAATTGTCGACTGTTACTATAGACTTAATATTGAATTGTATTTTTTTAATTGGGCTAAATTTCAACCCAATTAAAAAAAATCGTCTGCTGGATTTGAAATTTAGTCCTATTAAGGCTGTAGGGAAAATCGATAAGTTTAGGATTTCTAAAATTTTATTATTTCCAAAAAGCTTTATTGTGCTCCCACTTAGCAACCACATCAACTAATATATATATATATGCGGTTGAGCTCTCTACGGAAAGTGTGTTTTAAAAACAGCGGCTCCTACTGCTATTAAGCATTACACTTCAAGTATGAATTGAGTTCTCCGAGCCGCTGGTGTATTTCGTATTAAGAAAAAAGTTTAAAGTCTCTTCCTTTCTGCATGTGCGACGATGATTCCGGCTTGAAGCAATCAGACGTCTTAGCACACTGACGAGCTGTGATACAGCGAAACAGTCTGTCTGTGAATGTCTCTCTGTCTGTCTGTCTCTCTATCTATCTGTCTGTCTCTCTCTCTCTCTCTCTATATATATATATATATATATATATATATATATCGTTTCATTTTGAACAAGGCGATAAGGCCACTAAGATGCAAAGTATTGCTGAAAATGATCAGAGAAAAAAGCAGAATAAAAGACGAAGCAACAAGACAAAAGATAACGATTGACATTGCGTTTAAATTTATGAAGATTGTTAGTGGAGAAGCGAGAATCTGGAAAAGAAAAGAAACTATTGGAATAGAACTTACGGTTACATCGAGCTAGTCCAAGTGCGAGAAGTGCAAGAGAAGAAAATGTTAGCATAGAAATGACGGTTACATCCGGCCATTTCAACTGTAAAATGACGAGACTTTGCTGCCAATCTAGTACTGCGCTAAAATTAGTAAATTGTAGGTAGCGTAAAGGAAAGTTCTTCAGATCAATCACCATAAAAGTATTTATAGAAAAAGCACAGGGAAGTTACATATCGGCAGTGGAAAAGGGGCTGAATCTGATGAGATGCCAGGTCAGGACTAATAATATTGCAGGTTCATTTTGGGATTTTATCAAGAATCTCTAAATATATAGCGGCTGCACCGAACTAGATGTGTCAGCAATATTGGCACCAAGGACAAATGGTAGACTTATAAATATGTAAGATAGATTCTGAACCAACATTCCTAGCTGCAGACTTAGCTATTGATTCAATATACTCTTTCCATTTCAGTTTTGGACACGTTAAAATTAATAATTCACTCCCTGCCCCATTTAACAACAGGTCATTTTCTTAGATCGCCTGGCAATTTGTCCTTATCGAAGCGATCAGGCTTACTAAAATCTTAAGAAAGGAGTAAGTAGTTGTGTCATCGGCATAGATACCAAGCTGAGAATTGATGCCATCCAGAAGGCCCCTTATGACAATTAGGAGAAATATAAATCCAAGCATAGAGCCCTGAGTAACACCTGCATTAACACTCAGGGATCTAGAAGAATGGCCATTCAAAACAACTTTCATTTCGTGATTTGATAAGAAAAACTGAATCAGTTCAACAATTTATCCAAAATGAAAGAAAAGAGAATAAAAAAGACTTTATCGCCCTGATCAGGCTTACTATTAAGACAGGAGCAAATAGTTGTCTCATCAGCATAGATACCGAGTTGAGAATCGATGCCATCCAGAAGATCATTTATGAAAATTAGGGAAAAGGTAGGTCCAAGGATAGAGCCCTAGGAACACCTGCATTAATGCTCAAGGATCTAGAAGAGTGGCCATTCAAGATAACTTTCATTTCATGATTTGATAAGAAAAATGGAATCAGTTCAACAATTTATCCAAAATAAAATAAAATAAAAAGACTTTATCGCACTAATCAGGTTTACTATTAAGACAGCAGCAAATACTTGTCTCACCAGCATGGATACCGAGTTGAGAATTGATGCCATCCAGAAGGCCATTTATGAAAATTAGGGAACAGGTAGGTCTAAGGATAGAGCCCTGAGGAACACCTGCATTGATGCTCAAGGATCTAGAAGAGTGGCCATTCAAGACTACTTTCATTTCACGATTTGATAATAAAAGCTGAATCAGTTCAGCAATTTATCCAAAATGAAAGATAAAGAATAAAAAGACGTTATCACTCTGGTCAGGTTTACTATTAAAGAAAGGAGCAAATAGTTATTTCATCAGCATAGATACCGAGTTGAGAATTGATGCCATCCAGAATGTCTTTTATGAAAATTAGGGAAAAGGTAGGTCCAAGGATAGAGCCATGAGGTACACATTCATTAATGCTCAAGGATCTAGAAGAGTGGCCATTCAAGACTACTTTCATTTCATGATTTGATAATAAAAATGGAATCAGTTCAACAATTTATCCAAAATGAAAGAAAAGTGAATAAAAAGACTTTATCGCCCTGATCAGGTTTACTATTAAGATAGGAGCAAATACTTGTCTCATCAGCATAGATACCGAGTTGAGAATTGATGCTATCCAGAAGGCCACTTATGAAAATTAGGGAACAGGTAGGTCCAAGGATAGAGCCTGTGGGACACCTTCATTAATGCTCAAGGATCTAGAAGAGTGGCCATTCAAGAAAACTTTCATTTTATGATTTCATAAGAAAAACCCAATCAGTTCAAAATTTTCTCTAGTATTTTAAAATATCATTTCTTAAACTTTATTCATTTTTTAAATGATAACGAGGAAGGAGAGGTTGTCCCTATAGAGTAAAGTATGTGATTGATTATAAAAAAAATGTTTTCATTTTAAAGAGTCACGTGAAGATCATTGAACTGTAAATATTCTGTATGAGGAAGAAAAACGAAATAAAATAAGTTTTCTCTAACAAAGCATTTTGCATAATAAAAATAAGCTGAGCTCAGTAAAGTTTAGCTGTTCTTAAGTAATTGAAGAAAATATGATTATTTAAATTCGGACTAATGTCTTCATTTTGTTGTTATTTTCACAATATGCCAGCCGTTGTGATTTCTGTCTTTCTTTATGTGTCTGTCAAACTGAACTCTGTTTAATCTACGTGTTTAAATTATTCTCGTTCCACTGTCCGCAGCTAGGGATATCCCATCTTGTTTTTATTTAGTACTGCTTAGTAACAGCTCGCTTTGATTCTCCTGAGTCAAAGTCTATACTACACAATACCAGGAATTGAACTCACAATTACTATATCACCAAATTCACGAAGCAACGTTTTAATTCCGTAGACTGTTGTCTTGTGGGACAATCCTGAGCCTAGAACCTGTAGCCTTAAACCTAATGTTATTCTATCCAGCCTGCTGATGACCCTGTTTCTGTTGTCACGATTGATTGCATTCATTGTGACCATTTTACTGCTATACCAGCTTACTCCTATTTTTGTTTGGTTATTTATTATTGGTTACAGATGGTATTTATTTCTATGCTAGGCCTACTGAGGAGGCTTTCATGGCCTAGTATATGCACTGATTTTTTTTACTTTCCAGTGTGCCACTCTAGGCAAAAAGCAACACTGCAATGTTAGATTTTACGCATCAATATATTTCAAGAAAATAATGTTCTATTGAGAATAATATATATAGACATACACACACACACACACACACACACACACACACATATATATATATATATATATATATATATATATATAACAATTTTTGTGCATAAACAGCGAGTCTCATTGCGTTAATCATTTAGAATTGTTTAAAAAGTAAAATACTGTTACGTAAGACGATAGGCAGTGAAAGCCTCGTGGCCTTTTTTCCATAATTCAAAGAGATTATATTTTACAGATTATATTTTAGTGCATTCAGATCTTTATATGCAAATTCCGTTCCATTGTACAGAGAAAGAAATAAATTTCATTTTACACCTGCCATCAAGAGTTTTCATTAATGTTCTTGAACCGAAAGAAATATTAATTTGCAAATAGACAAATAAATGAATGAAATATTATTAAATAACTTTGAATTTGCTAAGACCTTATATCAATTTTAATTATTCATTTTTTAATCTTTAAAATACTATAATTAGTTGATTAGTTGCATTATCGGCAGACGAGGACTCCACAAAAACTGGCGGTATCTAAAAGTTCATTATTGCTTTTAAACATATTAAAAATCATTTCTAAAGCTGAGTCAGATTTTAGTCCATTTTTCATTTTGGTTTTCATGCAAGGACGTTTATGCTTAGAATCAGAAAGAGACAATTCAAATTTTTCGGGCACATAATGAGGATATAGTGTTTGGAGAATTTCATACACGGAATATGTTGAAGTCAAGAAGGACAGAGAAAAAGCAATGAATAATCCCTACCTAACGAGCATGTGTAAATGGTTGGCAGAACAGAGATTAAGAGAGATCGCATAAAGAAAAAAACATTACTAAGTGCTACAAAGGATAGGAAGTAGTGGAGAGTATAGATCGCCCATGTCATAAAGGAACGTGCCATATAGAAGATCTCATCTCTATTCATGGCGGTTTCGGCTGTAGGCGTATATGTGGAAATTTATCTATTTTTAAACTTTTATTTGGTTATATGTAAACAAATGAAAGCCAACTATTTCCGGTTGCTTCCGCATTTTTACAGAAATGTGTGCGTGTATCTATATGTGTGTATGTACGCGAGCTCGTGTGTGCGTGCGCGTGCGTGTGTGTGTGCGTGTGTGTGCGTGCGTGTGTGCGTGTGTGTGTGTGTGTGTGCAAAAGAGTAAAATGGAAGAGATAAAGAAGAATGTAGGAATAAAAACTGAAAGAACAAGAAAAACAGAGACTACATAAAAAGAAACGAAAGTGCATATGGTGCATATATATATATATATATATATATATATATATATATATATATATATATATATATATGTGTGTGTGTGTGTGTGTGTGTGTGTGTGTGTGTGTGTAACGGATAAAAATAAGGGGAGCATTAATAATAAAAAATAAAAAGCCAATACTCAGTTATATCAACTATGAACACGGCCATAACATGCTGACCGTGTTTGAAAAATAAAATATAAAAATATAGATACACATATATGAAAATCTAAATATTCAGTTAAGAATTATAAAAAAAAAACTGATAATGAGTATATATATATATATATATATATATATATATAAAATTTCATATATTTACAGGGAAAAGTGCTCAGTATCGAAGATAAGGACTTTATAGATTTAGACAGTGTGACCATAGAAAACAACACTCCAACACAACTGTCTGTTTTACGTCTGGAGATCGTACTGAGGTATGAAACTGGTTGCAGTTATCATGCAATATTGTTTCCTTTGTCTACAAGATAGATAGATAGATAGATAGATAGATATATAGATAGATAGATAGATAGATAGATAGATAGATAGATAGATAGATAGATGCACGGTGGAGTAATGGACTGCGGCTTGGATTGAGGAATCGGAGATCCCGTTTCATTTCAGTCACTTATATGCTAATAGCCTTGGGAAAATTAAGAATCCATCTATCCCCCCCATCAGCTATAGGTAAAAAAAAGAAAAAAAACAAACAGGACACACTGGTTCCTATAGCCTTGCGTGGCAACCGGGCTAGGAGAAGGACAACTCTGAATTCGAAACCTGTTTAGAGACCTTGTGGAATACTGTGCACCAGTTCTCTGTATTCGGCTCTTTCAAAAAGTGTGGTTGGTTCTGCACTAGCCTTTATCACCCTCATCAGATGATGTGCGGGTGGTTTTGCCGTTGGTTCTACGAACTGAGTTGCTTGACCCTCATACCTCGAAAATAACGGGAGAGTCCAGTATCTATCTCTCTATCTATCTATCTATAAATATGTTAAATGGAAGTCTATATTTCGCGCCTGAAGATTGCACGTTTGCATGAAGCTTTCTTAGCCACCAAGCAATCCCGGAGAGTCAGAGGGCACAATTGATTGATTGATTGGTTTACTACGGAAAAACTGGTTAAAAAAAGAGAGAGAGAATGCAAAGACGGTCAGCGGAGGGTTTTTCGTTTAGTAGAATGGGCTAGAGTTAGAAGGAAGAAAACGATGTAGAGAGAGAGAAGAGATTATTTGAAAGAACGGAAGACAGGAAGAGGGAAAAACGAATTAGGGAAAATGCATTATGGCGTCTGTCTAGACTCGGTTGCTTCCATCAATGGCTGGTTGTGGGAAGAGATGAAGAAAGGAGGGAAGCGAAGGGGTAAGTTTAAGAAAGGGGTTAAGGATAGAAAAGATGCTAAGATTAATAAGGGATTAATAAGAGAGGGAGGGGGGAGTGACTTGTAAGAGAGAGGCAGGAAAAAGAAGAGTTTTTTGGGGGGGAAATAATTGAGAAGTACTACAAATGAAGATTTAAAGTGAGGAGAAAAGAAGAGTTGCAAGAAATGGTAAAAAAAATGACAAGGAATAAATATTGGAAAGCAAGAAAAGAAAGAACGAGAAACAAACTGCAAAGAAAGACAACCAAATGAAAAAATGATAAATATCGAAGGTAAAATGAATGCCAGCAGTTAGGCAAGGTTAAAAAAAAAAAAAAAAAAAAAAAGAAAGAAAGAATAAAGGTGATGTTTGGTTAATAAGGAATTTTGAGCATCAAGGAGAAGGAAAAGTGGATTATGGCTGGTGAGAGGAGATAATGCTGGAAACGGATTAAGTAAAAATCAAAACAAAGCTCAATAAATGGGGAGAGGCAGCACACCATTGAACAATTGTTAATCATGAAGAATATTTACTACGGTAGTGAGTTCAGTCTTTATTCATTGCTTCACACTTGTAGCGTTGTATGTGCTTTGTAAAGGACACGGCGGAGTAATGGATAGCAGCTCGGATTGAGGAATCGGAGAGCCGAGTTCGAATTCCAGTCGAATCCATTGCATTCACTTACGTGCTAATGCCCTTGGGGGAGGTATGAATTCTCTTCTTCTCCCAGCTATAGGTAAATATCAGGACAGACCGGGTTCTATAGCCTTGAACTACTTCAGAAAGAAATGGCAACCTACTACGGGGAAATAATCTGCCTCGTCAGTCATATATCGAAAGAAACATGATCGCCTAAGCGTGTATCATGCATGGCACATTGACTGAAAAAGGCCATTTGCTGTGGTGTGCTAGTTAACAAGCTCATCGTAGTTAGTTCAATTTTCATTCTATCTCTTACTCCTCTGTCCTTATGCCAGACTAAGATTGGCTTAGAAAGAAAGAAGAGCCATGAAAAAAAAGTGACGAGGTTATGATAAAGTTCTAAAGAAGAGAAAAATATTAAAAAAATATTTTTGGGAGGATTGTCGGTGACACTTTTGGCACATTTCTGTTACAAAAAATAAAGAAAGAACACAGCTCCTGACAGCCCCTGCCAACCCTTCAAGCTTTTCTATCCACCCTCGTGCATGTTCAACAACTCTCCACTTCTGACAGCTCTTCCCGCGCGTAATATCCAACCTTACTCTCCTCGTCTAGCGTTTCTTTCTGTTATTCAACCACATTCACTCCAACCGTAACTCGCACTCCTCCGTTTCTACAACCTCATGGCCGCCGCTGCTGCTGCTGCTCTTGTGACCGTTATTAATGATTAGAATAATTGTACGTAAATTCAAGCATGAAACACCCACCAACCCCATAACTAATCGCTCTCTTTTGCACAGAGGACATGCACAGCCTGTCCCACCCCCGAATACTCTCTGACCTAAATTATGACGTCTGGGTGAGACAGCGGCCGGTGGTTGCCTGGTTATTACAATGGCGTGGATTAGTGATAATAGCCACTGGGTTTTCTCCACGTCACTGACCAATAAGGTAAAGATGACCAGACCCTCGTTTAGAATAGGAGGATAATAAGGGGGGAATAGGAGGGGGTACACTGGAGAGTGACAAAGGGAAATCAAAAAGGCGAAAAGACAGAGCGCGACAAGGGTGTGTAAGTATAAATAAAGAGCGAAACATCTATGTATCTATCTGTTCATATCTACCTATCAGTCTCAGTCTTAATATCTATCTATCTATCTATCTATCTATCTATCTATCTATATTTTACTGTCTATTTCTGTCTTTTTAATATCTATCAATCCCTGTCTTTTATAACTATCTGTCTGTCTGCATGTCAGTCTTTTAATATCCATCTATCTCAGTAATATCTATCTATCTATCTATCTATCTATCTATCTATCTATCTATCTATCTATCTATCTATCTAAGTCTGTTCATATCTATCTATCTTTTAATATCCATCTATCTGTCTTTCGGTATCTATCTATCTATCTATCTATCTATCTATCTATCTATCTATCTATCGATCGATCTATCTATCTATCCGTCTGTCCTTTACTATCCATCTATCTATCTCAGCCTTTTAAGATCTATCTCTATCTACTTCTATACGTAAATATCAACCGTTTAATATCTATCTATTATATATATATATATATATATATATATATATATATATATATATATATATATATATATATATATATAATATCCATCTATTTCTCTATCTTTCTTTTATGTGTCTATTCATATCTATGTCTGTTCAAACTGCGTGTGTGTGTGTGTGTGTGTGTGTGTGTGTGTGCACGCGTACACGCGTACACGGTCAAATAGGCGGGAAAAGGGAGCGGCAAAAGAGAGAGGAGAGAAAAAGAGCCTGAAAAACGGAGGAGGAGAAAGAGAGAGAAGAGAAAATGAGGATGAACGAAGAGAGGTTAAGGTTAGGGTTGGGGTTATCGAAAGTCGTAAGTCAAACTGGAAGACGGAATGAAGAGAAAAGTAATCATCAAAAGTAAGCGGTAAAAAATAAAGTAAAAAAATAATCGAACAATAAACTCGAACGCAATGAATGAAAGAAGGAAAAACGGAATCGAGAGAGGAATTCAAATGTGTAAAAAGAAAATGGAGGCGAAGGAAGGAAAGA